>PITA01003105.1:33583-56380 GCA_004023965.1 Spilogale gracilis | reverse complement strand
GGAATGGTAGTTCCACTATCAATACAGTGGTACCCCCAAATCATTAAATTAGTGCCTGTTGAGTGTTGGCAGTGATTTTCCAGTTAAAAGTGTGTTCAGTGTCCTGTAATAGATTCCAACTGCAGTGGCTTAAAATAAGAGGTTTCTCTAAGACTTCATATTTTTTGAAGTTTTCGGTTTACAACATAATTGAGAGGAAGGTAAGAGATTTCCCATAGACTACTTACCCCCCAACACATGAGAATCCTCCTTTATTATCAACGCCACTCATCAGAATGGTACATTTGTTACCAAGGATGAACCTATCCTGACCTCATAATCCCCCCAAAGTCCATAGTTCACCTTGGCATTCCCTCTTGGTGTTGTATAGTCTCTGGCTTTAGGCAAATGTACAATGACATATATCCATCATTATTATATCAAACAGTATTTTCTTGTCCTAAAAACATGCTTTGCCTGTTCATGCTTCTCGTATGCATGCATGCACACATACCCCTGGCAACCTGTGGTTTTTGCCTTTTCTAGAATGTCATGGAGTTGGAATCATACAGCATATTATAGTCTTTCCAGCTTGGCCTTAATGGCTTTTTAGGGTTTCATTTCTCTGATTTAACCAGAAGCAGTCTAAGACTGGTCACACCGCTCCCCTGCCCTGAGGAACATGGTGTCCTGTTCATTGTCCCGTCCAAAGCTTGTTTCTCCCCTTCTCGCCCTCAGAGGAAAGCATATGCTTCCATCCAATGCCCACCCCGTTCCTATCTGTATTCTGAGAAGAAGACTGTGTAGCTGCCTTTTTTTAATCAGAAATCCCTGAGTGTTCCCAGAAGCAGACTTCCACTCCATGACACAAGTCACAACAGAGCTGTGTGACCACCCCAGTTTACAAAGAAGCCAGAACAAGGCACTCTGCCTCTCCCAACATGGAATTCCACGTAGATCCCAGGGAAGGTCAAATGTGTTCCCCTTCTTCTTCCTACGCCTGGTCACCTTAATCCTGTCTTCTTGGGTCCCTGATTTACAGAGAGAAGAAATGACCTTTCCCTTCTTTCTCCCTCTTAAAGGGGTCTCTGTTGGTCCACGAGTCCAACTTTTATCCAGTGGTCCTGATTCTTCTCCAGAAAAGGCATGCCCCAAACCTGCCATCTAAGAAGCCCAGCTTCCCTAAAGCCTAAGTGAAATCAGGCCCCACCTCTGCTCACCCATCTCACCAATGACAAAATCTCTAGAACGTACAGTGACCCTAAGCCCCTCTGGGCTCTGGCCTCCCTTCCTTCAGATCACCCTTTGTATGTCCCCTGACCAGAGAGGCCTTATTCATTCAGCCTTGAAAAGTAGAAATGCCAAAACAATGATAATAAATCAGAGTTTTGGCTCTTCCTTGACCCGCTTTATTTATTTCTCTGTGCCACTCACCACCATGAATATATTTATTCATTCTTGGCTGCCTGTCTCTCCCTGATATCTCGGACAGGGCAGGACACGGGCAGGCTGTGTCCCCAGGACCCAGCACACATATGGGTCCCACTACATATTTGTCGAATGCATTAAATGAGTGCTTGTCTTTATGATTTTCCTGCTGTAGAGCTCTATGTCTATAGCCATGTAGACTCTTTTAGCCCATGCCTTGTCAAAGGACTCTTTTTGGTCATGACAAAGTCCTCATCAGTTGAAAGCTGTCACTGCAGTAGTGAAGAGTGCTTGTTTCTGCCCTGGCCACCGCTGTGTCGCCTGCCTCTTGCATGGCAAGCCGTGACATAGCTGCTCAGTCAGTATTGGCTGCATGATTGAACAAATCTCCATCTCGTCCTGCCGGGATGGCCGCGGTAGGAAGTATTGGCCGACTGTCTGTCTCTGCCTCTTGGTGAGATCTCCGGTCCACTTCTGCTTTTCTTTCTCAACTCTTGGTTCTTCTATTTCATTTCCTCTTCTTCCTCTTGATCTATCTCTGGTTCTTTTTATATGGTCGTTTTATATGGTCAAAGAATTACCATCACTCGGATATCCTAAAAAGTTTATTGTCTGAGTCTTTCATTCATTTTACAACATCAAACATCTATAAAATAGTATCTACCCCACACTTGCACGTGAAATTGTGCATGAAAAGGAAATTCCAAAATAAGAAGCTTCTTGTTCAGTCCCTGTGGGTTCTGGGATCTTCTTCTGGAAGCCCAGTAATTTCTCCTTCCTTGTGGAATTTTTTTTGTTACAAAACAGTTTTATTATTAATGGCAAAATCTAACAATTGAGTGCACCTGGTACCTTGGCAATACCAAAGCGGAAATAATCTTTGCCCAGTGAGCTCTCATGGAGCTAGAGGATGATTTCACTGTGGGGCTTGAGGCAATTCAGAACAGCGGTTCCCCATGCCTGCTCTGACAGTCCCTTCAGGCTGTTTTTCATGACAAAATCTTCAGAATACCCTAATGAGATGTCCAGCCATGACACTGTGCTCTTACCTACCTTATTTGCTGTTAGAAAGACAGACAAATTTTTCCCATTATAAATTCATTTCACATTACCGGAGCCAACCGACACACTCACCTTACGTTCATTCAGACCAGTTGGGGGAGTGTCCTGGGAGCCTTGCTATTGCCTTCCTGAAGGACAGTTTTGCTCCTTCCTTTCGCCCTCCAGTAGCTATTGTGACATCCCTGTGCCATCTGTCCCATGCTTAATCGGTCTGGCTCAGGCAGTGGGAGGTGAGCGGGCATCTTTGATGACCTGAATTCTAGGACATCTCAATTGTAAAAGCCTCACAAATGAGTAGCAAATATATATATATTTTTTTCCCACCATCTTTCCCCATGGGTTTTCAAACTTATAAAAAAAATTAACAGCAGAAACTTTGCTCGAAAGAATTCCCATAGGGAAGAGTAAAAAAACTATTTTAAACTGTTGGAACTGTTAAGCGTTCACTCAGGTCAAATCCTTTAGCAGTTGTGCCTGATTCAATAGCCTTCCTTGAGATCAGTGAAAATCACCATAAAAGCAAGAAAGACACCACTTATAAAATGCAACAAAGCCATGAAGTACCAAGCATTAACCCAAAGGAAATGTTTAAGAACTTTATAGCAAAAACAATAAGTAATCATTTCTGAAGAACATAGAAAATCCAAATGAATGTTGATATATTATGAAGATATCGGTCCTCCCCAAATTAAACTCCAAATGTGACCCAACCATAACTGAAATCCCGAAAAAGATATCCGCAGGACTTGATTACTTGGTTTGTGAATTTATATAGAATAGGCAAGAAGAGCCAAGGCACTTTTCACAAAGAAGACCAAAAAGGGAGAATAGGCCCATCGGAGATCAAAATGCAGCTTTTAGAGGTTGAAGTACTTGGCAGGAAGGAGGGGAGGCTGGGCCCAAGGCAGCTGTGGTCTCCCTAGGGGACAGGCCCTAAGGAATAGCAATAAGGTGTGGGAGCCACTGTCCTGCGGAATGTATTCATTGCTCTAGGTGAAGCACGCTGGGGGATAGGAGAGGGGCTTCCTGGAGCACTAGAACCATTTGTTTGAAGGAACAAGGCCCTCAATCCTAAAGCTATAAAAGCACACATCACATGATGAGACAGGTGCAGATTCATGAACCAAGGGGAGAAGCCATATTGGGACACACAGAGCGCCAAGCACAACGGTGGGCAAAGTAGAACTCGGCGTGGGTGAACTCAGCCCACAAGATCTTGAGGAAAGTCGTCTCAGGGTGTGAGCCTGAGGGCAAGGCCAGTGGGAAAGTGTTCCTTGAGAAACTGAGCTTTTGAGTGTGGTTCTCAGAGGAGGTGAGGAGCCTGGGCAGGCAGAGAAGAAGGCAGCGAGTCAAGGCATTGGGACTGGCAGACTCACTCAGGGGGATCCCAAACTACTCTTACTGACCCAGCCACAAAGGGGGCTCCTTTGAGAGGAGCAGGCACCAGTGTGGCTCTGTGTCCCCTGAACCAACATTCTAGCAGTCACTCCTGTCACGGGGCACTAGGAGGTGTGCACACACGTGCATGTGTGTGTCTATCATGCTTGTGCATGTGGGATTCCAGTGTAGGAAGCAAAGGGTCCTACAGTTGGTGAAGAGGGGACATGTGAGAGTAGAATTTATAAGTGAGTCACACTGCTGATAGTCCTCTCAGGTCATGCCCTCAATAGTGGCTGTGGGAATTTTGTGTGTGTGCAACTGAGGTGCAGAGGGACATTACTTGCTCATAGTTACTTAGCTCCTAAGTTTGTGCTCAGAGCCTGAATGCTTTCCATGCTCCCGGGACGCTCGTCTCTCACCACGCATGTCCATCTCTTCTACACAGAGCCAAACATCTATTTTGTAGAATCATTCCAGTTCCTTAACAAATGCATTTAGTGTTGACTTGAAGCTGACACCAAGATCAAAAAACGTTCACTTGCTTGCTGGGTTTTCTTTTCTTTTCTTTTTTTTTTTTTCTCACCAAACAGTAGAACTTGTTATTTCCCTAGCTTCTATTTTTAAAAACAGCTTCAATATGAGTTTTTATAAGTTGTCATTTGATCCCAGAAGCAAGTCATTTGCAGGTCTGTTTCGTTCCAAATTGTGGGGAAGTTGGCCCAGAAAGGCGGTATTGTAACCTTTTTTCTTTATCCCAAGTCATAGATCAGTTTAAATTAGCAAGAAAAATGTTTGCATGCAGCCTCAGCTGGTAAGTGAATAGGCAACAGGAGTGAAAAATGTTCACTAGCAAAGAATAAAAGCCAATCCACTGGGCGTGTTTTTAATAAGATGACAGAAGTTTAAATGCCTGGATGGAGGAAGACTATTCATGCCTCTCACAGAGCAAACACAGGGACAAGTTAAATAGCTCCTTGCTTTGGGGAATAGTAAAGCACTACTCTTGGATCTGAACAGCCAAGATGGTTGAAACTGAACCTCTCTTTGCGTTGTACACATTATAAATAAGTTTCATTTGTGGCATGAAGGGCACGCAAATGGCCTTATTGGAATCAATGATTTTGAGCATGGAAAGGGGTTCTCTCTCGCTCTTGCTCTCTCTCAAAAAGACCTGCTTCGAAATAAAGGCCACAAAGGAATGTGGCCCAAAACCTGATTTTTTTTTTTAAGATTTTATTTATTTGACAGCGAGAAACACAGCCAGAGAGGGAACACAAGCAGGGGGAGTGAGAGAGGGAGAAGCAGGCCTCCTGCCGAGCAGGGAGCCCGATGTGGGGCTCGATCCCAGGTCTCCAGGATCATGACCTGAGCCGAAGGCAGTCGCTTAACCAACTGAGCCACCCAGGCGCCCCCTAGCCTGCATACTCTTACAGCTGCATCTCTGTGCTCTTGAACTTCTCACATGCCCAGAAGATGCAGTGAGAACTCCTTTGGAGCGAAGAACTCAGGGTTCCAGGGATAGGAAGCAGCTGTCCCAGGTGTGATGAGGTGGAGGACCAAGGGACGGGGGCAACCGCTGAAAACGCAATTAGAGTTTAGCGACGACAACCTGTTCAAAATGTGTGTTGATACATAAATACCATCTGTGATATGAGAACATTCAAAGGTGTTTTCTTCCAAACGAAACACTAAAGACACCTCTGCTGGTTTCAGGAACAGCAGGGCTTCGCTTAATGGAGAGCCGGTTGGATGACTCACGTTCCATTAGGAGACAGTTTGCTGTGATAGGAGCCAAAACTCTGCCCAGTTTGACTCCGGCGTCTGGGATGTGAGCTGTGTGGCTCGCTCACCTCCCATCATGTTGGAAACACACATCCTCAGGCAGCCGTCAGGGTCTGTTTCTCTCTGACCTCACTGTACGAGATCCCCCAAACCCGTCCCCCTTGCCTGGGCCATAACAAAGAATTCCCTCATCCCCACACCAAACTGTCCTTTCCAGGTTGTCTAGGGGCTTGACTGAGACTCCGTGACACACACACTCACAGATACACATTCACACACACACCAAGAGTCAGGCAGGACTGTGGTTCATAGAATGCTTATGGGTCTACGTCAGATTGACTTCTTATTTGTGTAGGGATTCAGAGATTCTTTGACTCATTCATGCACAAAACACATTCCTTTTGCAAGCTGATGTGAATGGTTGCTCCGTTGGGAAAGATTTTTTCTTTACAAGCCCCCACTATAGATGAGTCTCTGGGGCAACGGTAGCCCGTGCGCGTCCCAGACTAGTTGACTTCCTGAAAACCAGTTTAAACAACGTTGCAGCCCTGACCTTCCGAAATCAGGTGCAGACACCCACGTGGCTACTTCTGGAGCGCTGACTTCTTTCTTTAACCCCCCAGGGCAGCAGCACTTAATCCCAAATAACCGATAGCAAAGGCAGCTTGGCTTCAATGCAATGGCCTTTAGACCAGAACAACCATCATCGCCAGGAGGTAAAAATCATAGTGAGTCAATTTTATTCCAGAAAACTCTCTGTGATGAAAATACTCCTCTGCCATTTCTGAAAAAAAAAAAGAAAAAAACCTTATCCAGTGATTCACCTTCCTTTTTATGCAAGCATATTTCCATTGGTGACGCCATAGATCATGTGGCGTTTCCTTGCAAAAAGAAGTCACAAACTCCTTCCTAGACCTCAGGAGCGTGCCCATCTCCTTAATGCTAGTGAGGATTAGAAAATGAGGAGCAAGGGCGCCTGGGTGACTCAGTGGGTTAAAGCCTCTGCCTTCGGCTCAGGTCATGATCTCAGGGTCCTGAGATCCAAGCCCGCATGGGGCTCTCTGCTCAGCAGGGAGTCTGCTTCCTCCTCTCTCTCTGCCTGCCTCTCTGCCTACTTGTGATTTCTCTCTTTCTGTCAAAAAATAAATAAAATCTTTGAAAAAAATCATTTAAAAAAATAAAACGAGGATCTGACACTTGGAGCATATGCCTATTGAGATGGGCTCTCTCCTCTGCTGGGCACATTCAGGGCGCCCCTTCCCAGAAGATTCATGGGAGGAAGAGCGTAGTGTAGTTATTATACTCAGTGTGAAGCTAGCCAACTTGGTCCCAACCCCAGCTCAGCCACGTGCTTGCTGCATGACCCTGGGCACATTATTTAACTTCTCTGTAGCTTGGCTTCCTCTTTTGTAAAACAGGGAGATAAGAATATCTGTCTCTTAGGCATATTAAGAATACTGACCACAATGCTATTCATAGAGAATGCAGAACATTGCCTGTCACATCATTAGTAGTTCCATGTAGATATTTGTCAAATAAATCGTTTTCAGGTATTCTTTTTTTTTCTTGCAAACACCATATTTTTAAGTAATTGTCAGTAACTCAGTAGTAAGTTGTTGAATTATCTTTTCTCTAAAAAGAAGCCTATTAGCTATGTGCCAATTTTTAGATCCCCTTGTACCTACCTAGAGCATAACATGGGAGCTGTTCTTTTTGGCAGTCTGGCCTTTAGTAGAGCAAAAGTATGGATGTAGTTTATGTGTTTACGAAGTCCCCCATTCTATTGTACAATAAGAAGGAAATTGTGTGACATGGTACTTAATTCATTTCCTTCCAGAAAGTTCTGATTCCATCTGGGGTTCATAGCTTTCAGATGTTCAGCAGACTAAAAAAAAGATCCTCTTCCTAACATATTGATAAAAATCTGGAAAATTAATTACTGTACTAATTTTTTCATCCTATGGAGACATCGTTGAGCCACCATTTATATAGATGGAGATTAGAAGGTCCCGATGTGGCTGATGTCCTCTGACAGCATCAGATCTCCAGTTCACTGGCCGGCATTTGCTGTTTGATCAAAGGTGTATAATGGACTGTTTATTAAACATGTCTAAATCTTCTACCTTATCTTCAAATCTAGACTCACTTGTAGAGTCCCACATTAAACAATATGGCATTAAATAGGAGTAATGGTAAATGGATTTACACTTAAATGAAATTTAAAGCATTGGGTGGACAATTCTTTCTACTTTAAATTTGATCCCTTAAGTTCTTCATGATTTGGGGTGATTGTTTCTGATGTGGTAGGGATCCAAGTAATCAGTAAAGTGACATCCTGGATAGTTTTTACTTTTAATTTCCTTCCACATTAGTGGCATTAATTTCCTGTCTTTCTCACAGTCTTTTTCTCCCTTCTGTTCTCAAATTCTTTCAACATCTAAGATCTCTCACTCATCCCTTGCCTTTTATCCCCCCCCCAGATGGCTAGCATGTTTTGTTTTGTTTTGTTTTGTTCATTTTATTGCTTTTCCTCTCTTCCCCTAGGACGCTTTTCTCGTGTGCTTTTCTAATGCCGTTTGATGCTCAATACATCATAGGGTAGCAACTCAGCTATGCTGACCCAGTGGCTGGATATCATTTAGCACAGATCCTCTCTGTCTGGCGAATACCACTGCGTGCAGCCAGGCTGCGAGATGGGATCCAGGAGAGCATCCAAGTTGTTCCGTAGCCAGCGTGGAGGATCCATTCTCTGCACCAGTGTTTTTTTTGCACCTCCATTTCCAAGAAGTCACCGCCATTTTGGCTTCTGTGTGCCGAGTACTCACTGATGGGGCTGGCGTGTGGCATAAATCCTCCTCCTTTACAGAGGCAATGGAAAGGACTCCAAGAGTTGAGGCCACTAACATCTTCCTCCCTGCAGAGACACTGAAAACAGAACAGTTGAAACTGCAGGATTAGAACACTAAAATGGAAGGAACCATAGGCATCAATACCAAAGGTAACTAGGCTGAAGAAGCTCAACAGTGTACTATTAAATAGAGATCTAATTCAATCCAGCAGCATTTGAACACCTACAGAGTGCCAGGAACTCTGCTGGGTGCTGGAATTAACAAAATGAATGAGGTGATTCTTTGCCCTCTAGGGCAGAAAGCCAATAGGTTAGCGTGCATTTGATGAGCACACAACAAAAGTATGTACTTGGAACAGACATACAAGAAGACCTGACTCCCACTAGGGATGGGGACCATTCAGGGATGCTGCCTGCAGGAGGGAACCTCAGAACTGGGTTCTGAAGGATCGAATAAACTAGGAGACCTAATAAAAGTCCAACACAAAAAGTGCAGTATTCAGAGCTATCATGTTTTGACTTTGTGTTTTGAAAGCATTACCCTGGAGAGTATGAAAGATAGGTGAGAGGTGCTGGGAGTAGAAAGTAGGAGGTGAGAAAGATCAGGAATTGAGAGTTCAGATAAGAGTATGGCAAGAGCCTTGGACTAAGGCAGGGGTAGTGGGAATGGAGCAGAAAAGATGGAATTGAGAGTGCTTAGGGGTGGAACTGATAGGGCTTCCTGATGGGTTGGGATGTGGGTGTGGCTTAAGGCGTAGAAGCATCAGTACCATCCGCCACTCCGCCCTGTAGATCTTGGTCACATAATATAGCCAAGCTCCCATGCCTGTGAAAGAAAATGGTGGGCCTATCTAGACATACCACCTCCTAAGTCCTTTTTTAAAGAAAGAGCCTGGGAGAGGGGGATAGCAAAAGGGAATGGAATGTTTGACACTTTAGAGACTGGAATTAACAAAATGAATGAGGTGATTCTTTGCCCTCTAGGGCAGAAAGCCAATAGGTTAGCGTGCATTTGATGAGCATACAACAAAAGTATGTACTTGGAACAGACATACAAGAAGACCTGACTCCCATAGGGATGGGGACCATTCAGGGATGCTGCCTGCAGGAGGGAACCTCAGGGAACCACAGTATATGTGTCAGTATCCTGACCCCAAATTTGATAAAGACTTCATCAGAATGTATATTTTGCTCGATTTCATAAACATAATCTTTCAGTTTCCAAAAATACAAAAACGAGGCCAAGATGTTAGAAGATGTCATTAGTGAAAACGTTAGCTTCCTAACCCCTTCCCCACACAGAAACATGTTTTCTAAAACATGTTTTAGAACCTTGCCATTAGAAGAGGTCAGGCAGGGCGCCTGGGTGGCTCAGTAGATTAAGCCTCTGCCTTCAGCTCAGGTCATGATCTCAGGGTCCTGGGATCGAGGCCCGCATCGGGCTCTCTGCTCTGCAGGGAGCCTGCTTCCTCCTCTCTCTCTCTGCCTGCCTCTCTGCCTACTTGTGATATCTCTCTCTCTCTCTCTCTCTCTCTCTCTCTCTCTCTCTCTCTCTGTCAAATAAATAAATAAAATCTTAAAAAAAAAAAAAGAAGAGGTCAGGCAGATTTTCTGAAAATAAGAAATGTTATACGGATGGTACCTGATATTGTTGAATAGTTTGAATAGTTTGCTATTCAGACTATCCTCTTTCACTTTCTTTGACAATATCATCTTCTCCCTGGAGACTGTAGCTGAAAAAAGAAGATACCAAAAAAACTATTACATATTCAGCCAAAGCTCTGAATAGATGCCCACAGAGACAATTATAATGACAATCACTGGGATAACTAATGTTCATTGAATACTTACTATGTGCCAGACAGTTTGTTAAGCATTTTATATAAATTAACTCATTTAATTTTCACATCAACACTATGAGATAGGAACTTCTATTATAACCATTTTACAGATAAAGACCCTGACAGTTAGGGCAGTTAAATAATTTGCCTAAGGACACCAGAGAAGCAACTGATAAAGTCATGTTCAAATCCAGAAGCATTGGATCCCAGAACTCATTCTCTTAACTATTGGACAATACCACTTTCCTAAGCAGTTCAAGTCCCGTTTGAGCTTTCCTTTTGAAAGTCAAAACTTAAAAGATCACTACATTATCTCTTTCCCTGAGTTGGACATTCTTTAAATAGTGCCAACAGCCTCCATGTACGTAATGTCAGATTATACAAAAGAATATGACATTTATAGACTTCCTTTGGCATGATGTAATTGGTCATTATTTTTGACATTCTTCTTCTTTTACCTGTGTCTCACTTGCAAAAAGGATGTTCTAATTCTAGGTCACTTATTGTGACCTACTGTTAGCCTGCGTACTCATCACTCACTCATCACTTGTGCAGTCATAGAATGATGGCTCCCATTGATGGAGTGCTTCCAGTGTTCCAGGCATTGACTGAAGCCCCTTCCAACAACGCAGTAGGGAGCACTAGAATTAGCCCCGTTACAGATGAGTAAACTAAGGAGTATCGAACTACAAAGTCAAGTATCTAAGAAGAATTGAAGTCTGGATTAGAACCAATATCCATTGACTCTAAAACTTAAACCGTGCTGCAAGAGCCCCATGTTCTGTATCCTGGTGATATGTCTTGATACCAGATCCAACCTAGTTTTGTGAAGATCAGAAGAACACTATCCATTTGAAGGAAAACCAACAGATGCCGTAAAGCCATAATAATACCTACTGTATGTTTAATGAATACTATGTGTCAGTTACGTGTTAAGTACCTGCAGTCCACAGCCCTACAAGAAACTATTATTGTTCCCATTTTACAGAAGTGTAGGGCCAGAGTATCAGAAATATTAGGTAACAAGCCTAAGGTCTCGGTGCTAGTATGCGGCAGACCCAGTTGTCAAGTCAAAGTCCGTAGGGCTCCAAACTATAACTGATACAGCTATTGTGCTCTATCATAGCTTGTTTTTCTCTATCCCTTAGGGGAGAAAAACATTCTTACAGAGTATCAGTATTTAAAGTTGTGTTAAGGTTGTTATTGCGATTTTTAATTACACAATTAAAAGGATACTCTAAAAGCCCAGGAAATCATTTTTTAGCCACACAGTCTTGGGTTAATTCTCCTGTTTAGGGTGCTCACTGTTTTTCCTTAAAAATCCTTCCCAGAAACCTGCTTTGCTCTGCCCTGTACTCTCTCCTGCCCCCAACCCACCTCCAACAGAAAATAACAGAACAGCCCATCCAAGTCCCATTTTTCTTGCTTGGTCACCCAGAGCATATAAATTACAGTAAAATACGGCCTGAGTCAGCTCCTCGCAGGACAGAAATCAGTAACCATTGATATTGCTAAGCAACACCACAGAGGAGCAAGGCTGCAAATTAGGTGACAAATTTATAAGAAGTCGGAGTATCTGGGGACTCGGGCATTCCATTATGAGCCACCTGGATGATCCACAGTGATGACCACACATTATTGTCCACTGCGCCCGGATGATAATTCCCATGTAATTATACAGCACCTCCCTCTGCGGGCCTAACTGCCCTCCCAGAACCTTCCACTGGATTTTTCATAATCTAGATAGTTCCTTGCAAGATCACTGGGAATAGTTAACACCGAGCGGGCAATCTTCATTCCTTCCCAAAATAAGGTTTGAAAGCAAACCAAACCAAACCATTCCGTTGACTGGTGTGAAAGTCAAGCCAGCCGGGCAAAAACACACATAGGAAGAGAATTAGTCATGGGATCCTAGCAGCTCCGTGGGCCTGACATGGGCTCTATGTTGGTGGTCCCAGAGGACCCTTGAGGTGAGATGATGTTCAGTTGGTTCCTAAGCCAGAGGTGAGTGGACTGTAGCACCTACACCAGGTGAAATCTATGAAGAGAGACAAGGAAGTGAGCCTCAGTCCTTGACCCCCTGGAGGTTTGCCTAGCAAGGACTCCTCCCAGTTGCAGTAGCCAATTTGGTCTCATTTGTTCATTCATTCATCCAACTAATAGTTATAAGAAAGTTAGACCAAGCAACCTGATTTTAAACCAAAGATTACAGTTCAGTGAGCCCAAGATGACCCATATAGTGTTTTGCTTGGTCATTTTTTTTTTTTTTTTTTGATCTTAGAAAGAGAGACTGCTCTCTTTGGGGGTGGGGGGGAATCTCAAGCAGACTCCCCACTGAGCATAGAGTCTGACACGGAGTTCCATCAGATCATGACCTGAGCCGATATCAAGAGTCAGGCACTTAACCAACTGAGCCACCCAGGCGCCCCTCCAGGTGGTATTTCTTAACTTGGAATTCATTGCCAACACTTAAAAAGCAGGAGTTTTCAGATAGCTAAAAATCCAGATAGCCGGCTTCCCTTGAATAATCCAGCAGGGCTGTCAACACTGTACCCACATTTCTTTGTGGGGCTGGAGGTGCACGGTCACTGCTCATCTTTAGGCAGGCACATTGTCCAGGTGTCCACAATCACCTCCCCCTGTCCTTGTCTCCAGCCCACTCTGCTCACCTCTCTACCTGGCGCCAGCGCTTCATTCGTTCTTTGTCAAAATGCCTTCCGTACCAGACAGTGAGCCAGATGCTGGGGACCACTCTGACTCCAGATGTGGCCAGTGATGTAACATCAGGGTTTTGCTGATGACATCAGCAGGTGGACATAAACAAGGAAAGACAGAGTGTGGGCAACCGAAATATCAGCAGTGACGAGCCCGTGGGTCCAGGTTTGCTGGGAGCCTGAAAAGGAAGAGTATTTCACGAAGGGGCAAGATTCAGAGGGCATGAAAATCAGGTGATGAATTTCTGAGTGGTCTGTTCGAAAATCCTCCTTGGAACTCCATAGCTGATGGAAGGCGATGCACCAGCTCAGCCCTTTATTTTCATTTGCATGGTTCTTGCCTGGCGTCCAAAAGCCTAAGTGAGAGGTTTTCATCTTGCAGAAGAAAAAAAAGTACAGATTAGCCTGGAAAGGGACAAGTCAGATGTCAAAGAACTCCACAGAGCAGAAGTCTCTCTGGTGACCCCTTGCGTGTCATATCTACCTACAGCCACATGTAGGGTACAGCTGCCCCTGGGAAAGCACGTCTGCATTAGGAGAAGCTTAACACGTGAACATCATCCCCTCCCCCCTCAACAGAATGGTAACAGAAGCTTGGCAGTAAATCAGTACTTTGAAAGCTTCTTCTGAGTGAGAATTTGAAGGTTAAAATATTCCTTTCCTTCTGACTTGAATAGGAAGTGAGGACTCATGGTTGTTTCCTCGTTTAACCTCAGTCTCTCCAAGATTGTTTTTCAGCTAAAAAAAGTTGCTTGCATTGGCATGAATTTGATATAAAAGAATAATGACCAAAGAAAGCCTTTGAATGGAAAGCAATTAATTGTGGTGGCTCATGTGCCCTTTCTGAGGTGATATGAAACCAAAAGCATCACCCTACGCTGTATTGGAAGATACCTTTTAACTCAGAACTCATGCTCATTGTGATGCAAGTTTCTCACATGAGGCAAAAACAAGAGAGAAAAGATGAGGTTGGATATGCCACAAAAAAATTTAAAAATTATATAGATCTTCAAATATAAATGCTACATTTATATTGGGGAGTGGGATGGGACATTACCAATACTAACCATCATGGCCCCCATTCACAACATTTCAATAATAAAAATGAATTCACAAATTAAAAAAACAAAACAAAACAAAAACACCTTTGGCTAAAACTGCAATACATGGTTCTGGAAGTTAGCCAGGGCAGCCTTTCACTAAACTGAAAGATTTTCTTTCGACGGTCTCCCTTGTGTTTAAGGGAAGAAGTCTGCGTGTGGTGGCGGGGGTGAGGGGAGCAGACGTGTAGGGGTACCTCTTATGGACTTGCACATGGCTGCTGTAGACATTGACATTGGTGCCCACCTGCAGAGATAATCAGAGTTTGAATAGGATGCAGCCTGCTAGGCTGAATTGATGTTCATGTTGGACCTTTGGCAGACAATGAAGAGGGGTACCGGTTACTAAGAGTGTCTGGGCCATCCCAGTGCAAGGCGCCTTATATACGTGTCCTTATCTAATCCTCCAATAACTGTCCTGAGAATAGGTATTTATTGTTCTTGTCCCCATTTTATTTTTTAATATTTATTTATTTACTTATTTATATATTTAAGAGAGAAGACAGAGAGAGCATGAGCAGGTGGAGGAGGGGGAGAGGGGGCAGGGGGAAAGGGAGAGAGAACCCTCAAGCAGACTCCCCACTGAGCATGGAGTCTGACAGGAGGCTACATCCCAGGACCCTGAGATCATGACCTGAGCCAAAATCAAGAGTCAGACGCTCAACTGACTGAGCCACCCAGGCGCCCCTCTTCTTGTCCCCATTTTAACTGAAGAAGAGATTGAGGCTAGAGAAGACCACCCAGCTCATAAGTAGTAGAGCCACTACTTTGAATTAGCCATCTTGCCCATCTCACTCAGAAGCATTCTTTTTTTTTTTTACTCAGAAGCATTCTTAACCTTGATAATGACATCATGGTACCAACAGTCAAGAAGTTTCAGGCATCGATGCCTGCCTTCATGACTTCCCCTTCTAGGGAAGTTTAACAAGCCACAGCATCCTAAACCTCACTGTTTTCTGGGGGCTGTGAATTGATGTACTTTAAGAAATGTTAAGGAGAGTGTGTAATAAGAAGAAAGCACTATTCTAGGTTCTGTTGGAAGAGATCTAAGAAGAAGAGGATGTCTGCCTCCAACAGGTGGACAACCAGTTGGAGAGACAGGCTTGTATACAAAATTAAAAGGGCATGCGCCAAGGTCCCGAGTGGAACACTAGTGCTTTTTAGATAGATGAAGGGTCACGTGCTATCCCAATGCTTACAGTCCATGTTGTGACATTCTCCATAGATCTGAGAGTAGGAGAGGACCGATGAAGACATTTCTTTTCCATGCTAGCCCCGACATGGCACAATAGCCTTTATTGTTGAGTGACAAATATCTACTGAAGACCTCTTTAAGTAGCATTGAATTAGTGTTGAATAACAGACCCGTATAAAGTGCCAGATTCTCTAACTGCTCTGTTCCGTGTCCCATGGATTCTCCTTCATGCTTCTCAGTGGTGCTTTCAAGAATGAAGCTGTCCCTTACTGATAGCTTAGTGGGTGTTAGTATTCACCTTCTCTACCACAGCTTTATGGGATTGGTACAGTTATGCCCATTCAGGGGAGGGTACGGAGGCTTAGAGAGGTCAAGCAATTTGCTCAAAGTCACACAGCTAATAAGTGGCAGACCATGGATTCAAGCTTTTACCCTGGTTTCAAAGCCCATGTCCTTAACTTCCATTTGCTACTGAAAATAATCCTTCCATGGGTGGATATAATCCGGTATCTGCACCTTCCTGGTAGATAAGGCAACTGTACTGAGAGACTACCTTTTGCATTGAGAAAGCCTTAATTTTCATGTCTTCCCCGTTGAGTTCAAACCGATACCAAATATGAAGAAGCTCTTTGACTTAAAAAAATAAACAAGTGATCATTTTGTTTTCCTATCAGCTAATGCTTAAGTGACAAATATTTGTTCTCGCTGATTCGCCTTTCTTTTTTGTTCTCATACAATAAGCCCACCGTAGAGGCTGCCCTTGACTTTGTGTTTTATGTATCAGAATTTTGAGACCCCAAAGTTGAGAAGTCCCTTCTCTCCTGCTCCTGTCTGGGGAGATTTGCCATAGAGGGGTTGAGAAAGCCACAGGCCTCAAAAGTGGAGGGAGAAAGTCAGTGTTGAAAGGAGAAGTCTGTATCTATGCTATTCTGAAGAAAGGAGATTAGGGGCCCAAAACACTAGCTCTTCCTCATTGATTCCTTCAGACTGCAGATAAGACCCTTCCCTTGATTTGTCCATCGTGAAGTATGGACAGGAATTGGGAGGCACCTTACAGCAGGTTGTTACGTTTCAAGATCTGAAAGAAATAGATGGAGGTATTGAGGAAAGCCTTAGCCATCCTGGAGGTCTGGGAGCATGGATATCCATGGCCACAGCTGTCCGATAGCATGAAAGCAAGTGTGGTCACCACGACAGGCAGCATTCACGATCGCCCTGCCAGCTCAACTCCAACACCAACCACTGGGTTCTGGAACTTGTTCTTAGGCGGTATGAGCTTCTTAGAGAAATGCTACAATGAAGAGACATCAGCTGGTACCCAGGATGTTATTCACGGTGATTCGCCCCTCTTCTGGTCCTAATTTTCTCTTGCTCAATTGATATAATGGGTGTTGCTAGTTGGGATTACAACTCTTTCTTGAACTCCTTCACTTCCTCCCATGCCAAGGAAACTCAGCTTAGATGAGGCCCAGTTAGAATCCCAATCCAATTGTATAATCGTACCTCAGATAGTCTCTGCGGGGAGTGCAGTGACTGGAGGCCCTTGCAGATGAGTTTTCCTTCATGCCTGTCAGGCCCTCTCAGGCCACAGTGGCTGAGATCACTCTCCAGGAAGCATCCATAGTCTGTGGGACACCAGCCAGGTGCGTCCCGTGGTCAGACTGACGTGCGCATGTCGTGTTCATCCTCATCACCTGTCACACCCCTCCTCCTGCACTCCCTGAGGCCCTGGTTCAGGAATGAGAGCCAGCAGCTCTTGGAGAGGCACCCCACTGACCCCAGGATGCTTCCCTGACCACCTGAGAGCATGGGAACCATGAGCCCAGCATCTCACCATCCTGTCACAGTGTACATTAAACACAATTCTAGCAGGCTCTTTTCCTTCTTATTCGTTTCTGCCTTTGCTTTAGTGAGCAATGAGCATGAGTCCCTTCACCTGGGCAGATACTCTTGCCCTCCTTCCTCCCGGTGCTTCAAGTTGCTATGTCACCTGTCGTTACTTGGCTTTCCACTACTCTTATTCCCTCTTTTGCACCAACGTTAGCCTCATTTCTGGTATATTCCGTTCAGTTCTTATCCCTCTGTCCCACCCACCCAAGGAAGCAGCTAAGAAACAATCTGGACGTTGCCACAGCAGCCACCGTGTGTGAGCCTTGTCAGTCAGATGTTTCAGGCTCCAACTTCGACTGTGCGAAAATAAAACAATCGAAGAATATGCTTGTTATTTATTTCTACCTGATTCCAGGAGAGAGGGGATAAAAAGTAAGCAGATGTCTGACAGTTTGTCATTGACCCATGAAAACAGATGTGTGTCTAGGGAGAGGTTGCATCTAAAAGAGACATCTGTAAGAATTGCAGTGACGTGTGTTTCCTGTATAGAGTATGGCTTATGCCCCATTTTGTGAACCCAGGGCCGCCCATGTTGTTTCCTGAGCAAATGGTTGAGAATACCAGTTGCTTTACTCAGGGGAAGAGTAGAGGCTACAAAAAAATTAGTTGCCTGATAGAATTCGTGAACTTACTATAAGATTTTACGCGCACGTACACACGCGCGCGTGCTCACATGACGTGTAAAGCCACCATGAACATGTGTTTAATATTTATGAAGGTATTTAGATCACTTAAGAATTCCAAGCTTGTGCAATGTCGTCTGTATAATAGATTACTGTTCTTAAAATACCCAGAAAAAAAATTATATTCCACTGAAGAAAATCCCCAGAAGTCATTAAAAAGACTTGCTTGCTATTGACACAAAATTATATTTCTTATTGAAGTACTTGCACCTTTTGTCATGTATCTAACAAAACCAGAGTGGGCAGGTGTTTGCAGAAAGATAAGGATGAGTGATTTTCCGCCTCAAGGCATAGTTTTGCGTTAATGTGTTAAAATACCTTTAGTAAAATTGTAGGCAAAATGGAAAAAGAATATATGTAATGTCTGTACATACACACACAATAGATATATAACATATTTATAACATATACTACAAACATAAAAGAGAAGAATATTCATTATTGTCTTTTAAGCTAGATCCTTCATCTTGCACACAAAACCCATCAATTATTAGCTGATTCGTATGTGGATTTTCACTGGCTTCCCCAGTTAATGAGCGAGGCAGGCATTCTGCCCAATCACAGGGTATCTCTTGAGTCTAATTAATTTCTTGAGGTTTATTGGGAGAGTGTTGTTATGACCAGGAAAAATATTGTTAACCCGCTCACAATGTCGCTGAAAACAATCTGGAATTTTCAAATGAACAAGAATAAAAGTTTCTATTTTAGAACTGAAGTAAGAAAACAGACACAGTGCATCCTGGCCCCCTCTCTTCCTCAACCCCAGCTGACTCAGCCCAGCAGCACTTTCTGTGGGGGTACATGACCGTGGGAGCC
Source organism: Spilogale gracilis (assembly GCA_004023965.1). NCBI lineage: Eukaryota > Metazoa > Chordata > Mammalia > Carnivora > Mephitidae > Spilogale > Spilogale gracilis. The sequence continues at coordinate 37,662 of PITA01003105.1, read as the reverse complement.
CGTTGGTGACCCTTGCACTTATAAGGGCTGCTGGGAGCTTCCTGCCCGGGAGCATCGCCCGGTCACCTGCCCTGAGCCAGGTGGCTTCCCTCTTCCTTCCAAAGCACTCTGCACCTTTTGCAGCTCTTCTCAGCAGGCTGTACTCATGGTATTCATTGTTTTCTGTCTAAAATAGGAGCTAAAAGTGAAAGGGGAGTTTAGAACCTGGTTTTAAATCTGGGTTTTCCCAGGCAGCCTCCTTAATTTCTAGGAAGTGGTTCTGTTGGAGAGGAGCGAGGAATGAAGCTTCTGGGCCCGCTGCTCCCTGGCCGGGAATTCCAGGCTGCAAGCCCCACGGGGCCTGGACCTTGTCCTTGTTCGACCCTTTCTCTTAGAGCGTCACCTCTACACAAATGACAGGCCTAGACCCGGTGTGAAGTTCTCTCACCAAGCGATCTGTTTCATCAGATGTTAAAATAACTGTGTCCTCTTCTGTCAAGCAGGGCACATCCTACCCCTGGTAGAATAATATATTTTAAGTGATTTCTGAAAATGGGCTGCGAAGGCTGTGTGCCGCATGGGCCCATGTCTGCGCATCTCTATATAGTTACGATTGCGGAATTTGACACGTATAAGTCTGAATCTGATTAATTAAGAATGTGTAAAAACAAAGTTCTTGCATTACAGCTCGTTCCTTATCTTTGTGTCTTTTACTGTGACGTTGTAGAACTTGGATCATATGGAAAACTAAAATATTATGACACAATGACTGAAGAAGGTAAGAATGATTTTAGAATTGTATGCATTGGCTTTTTTTTTTTTCCATTTATGGTGTCTGGTGCTTGCCCATTTTTTTCCCATCTTCTTTTCCTCTTTGCATGACTTCAGTGACATTGTGTGATTTATTATTCTTTCCGCATTTTCGTCTAGTTTTTGCCATTTTGTTTATTTGGGATTGGAGACATGCAATACCATGGGTGATCATGTTGTTCCATTCAGATGATCCAAACCATCTCAGTTGTGTAACACGCTCAGAGAAATGGTGTCAGCAACGTAAGCACAAGCACATGCCCACTGGGTCAGCATTATTTCCTACACGTGCTCACAACACCACATAGAAACACGCCCAATGAACACTCTTAATATGCCCTGAATTTCCAAGGGAATAGGTGTTCCCTTCTATGCAAAGGAATGAGTGAACCTAAGTAACTCCTCCACCCAAAACTAACTGGAGACCTGTTTCCGTTGCAGAGGGCTATGGGTTCCTGTCTTAAACTCCCACAGTCCCTCTGCCCTCAACCAAGTGCATTACTCTGAGAAGCCAAGGCCCCAGTTCTGGCCCATGGGCCTGAATTTACTGGGGGTTTGCACTCTGTGTGATCGAGCATACCATTTCAATCACTTCCCTTGAGTAGTAAATGAAGCCTGGCAGAGATTTTTTTTTAAATGCACTTAACTACTAAGCTCCAGGTACTATCCCAGAGCACCATCTTCACCAAATGAAAACCACTTCTCTTGAAACAAGTTCACCTGGGAAGAGCAGTTTGAAAATTCTACTTTCTTGTGAAGGGAGTTACCCCCTCGCCCCAGTCCCCTATTGCACCTCACACATGCCTCCACCTGGTGAATAAGAAACAGTATTTGTAAGTTATGAAAACATTTGGGATTTCATGTGATTTTTACATGGTTTCTGACAAGTAATCCAAAGGTAGCCTAGAAGGAGAATCAGCTAATTTTGTCTTTCAACACGAGAGAAACTCCCAAATGTGTTGCATATCCTGTTTTCAGCTTCTAGTATTTCTAAGTTGCCTTAGCTTGCCAAAGATCTCCTAGTTGCTTTGCTTCCAAGAAGTGAACATCTGACAGGTCTTGGTAAGAGAAAGCCCCTCTCTGCCTTCCCCCGCAGCTCTGGCTTCTACGCAACATCCAGGCCCTTCTCTGTTGCTCTTGATGTGCTCTCTGTTAATCACTGTGACGGTTCCTAAAGCGCAGGCCACGATGGGGATCACAGACTGGGCCCTCTTATGGCCCAGGACCCTCCCAGGAACCTGGAGAATTGAGAGCCCCGGGGACAGAAAGCTACCATGAAAATGAACACCCTACCACCGAGAGGATAGAAAGAGCAATCCAGAACTTAAAGGAAGACTCTTGTCCCAGCTTTCATTTTTATTCCGTGTCTTCAGACCACTCTGAGTTTTATGGGTGCTTGGCTTGAGAAGCTAAAGCTTTAGGCCTCGCTGACTCTAGAGTTTGATGGCACCTCTGGGCATCCGGCTAGTCCCCAGCCTCTGTTTTGGGGCTCGGGCGGCAGGTGGGTGTCTGACCTTCCACCGGGCCTGTCATGGCTTGCCACTCTCTCTCGACTCCCTCCTGCCCTCCACCTTCCACCCTGACCTTCCCGTTGTCAGGGCAGCTTCTGCCCCCCTGTTGCCTTCGGCGTCCCATCTCCTCCCTGACTCTGCCCCTTTCCCGCCTCTTTCCTCGTGCATCCGAGCAAAGGTTGCTACCGAGCAGCCCCATTCTCAGCCCCCTAAGCCAGACAGTTCAAGGTCACACAAAGATGACCACACGTTACTTGTAATCCGATGAGTCCACTTGATAACAACAGGGCTTTCTAGGCAGGAAAACAAAGTCAAAACCATGTCTGGAAGGGGGGTCATGGCTGGCCCTTAGCAAGACTGGGAAACTGTGTTTAGGGGTCCCCTGTGAGTTCTCTTTCACATTTCTTGTACTTCCCTTTCCCATCCCTTCTTGCCTATCCCTGGGTGTTCGGTTCCTAGATGAACATTCATCCCTCATACAGTAATAGTGAATTGTAGTGAAGGCAGCATTTTTCAGTTTTGAGTCACAGGCACTCCCGCATGGGATGCTTTGGAGCTGGAGCGCTTCCTCTAGCCACATCAGTGGACGCTCCAGCAGCCGCCTCCACGACAGGCCCGGCCCAGCTGATGCCCAGCTCTGGGATTCTGTCTAAAAGGCTCAAAGCCAGGCCACAGTCACCCATGACTTCTTCAACCCTCGAGGGCGCCTCCCCTCCCATAAAAAATCATGACTGGGGTCTCTTATGTGTCTTGCAACTGAAGGAAACGTCCTAGAGATGAAAATGTTCGGGGCTGTAACCGTGGGCTAGCTGGCCTTCGGGAAATCCCTGCTCCGCATCAAGCATCTCTTTTCACGGTTTTCGAGCTGTGACTAGCTCTCAAAGGGCTTCATTGTAATTGCCCATACAACTAGTCCTCCTTCGTAGCCCTTTCCGTGAAATTCTCTGGATGGGATGTGAGGTCGGCTACTTTAAAGGAAGGCCTTTTTTTTTCTTTTCCCCTCAAGTGAAGCAAATGGAAAGATGGATTCTCTGTGCCACCCTCTCTCTCTCTCTCTCACACACTCTTTTTAAAGATTTTATTTATTTATTTGACAGAGAGAAACACAGCGAGAGAGGGAACACAAGCAGGGGGAGTGAGAGAGGGAGAAGCAGGCTTCCCGCCGAGCAGGGAGCCCGATGTGGGGCTCGATCCCAGGACTCTGGGATCATGACCTGAGCTGAAGGCAGATGCTTAACGACTGAGCCACCCCGGTGACCCTGCCACCCTCTCTCTTAAGTGCAATTGAATGATGATTTCCTAAATAGAGAGAATTGTCCTACATGAATACAGCTCATGATTTTAAGCACCTGCTATCTGCAAATTATTTTGCCAGGTGCTTTGGGGAAATATGAGATTAAAAGCTGAGCAATTTGCACCCCCCTCAGCAATTTGCACACCCCCCCCCAGAACACAGAAACCATTGAGTCACCGGAAAGGAAATGGTAAGTATCAGAAGTATTTGGAAGAAGATGACAGCCTGCCCAGAAAGAGGAAGGATTGCTTTCAACCGGGGGGGGGGGGGGCGCAAGGGGAGTGGAGAAAGTGAACTGGGCCCCAAAGACCAGTCAATAGTGGGTATACCAGGGAAGGAGAAGTAGTAATTTCTGACCTACCAAGCTGAAAAAGGGATCAAAAATGGGCATACACCAACCTTTACTGGGTGCCTCCCACCTGCTAGGGGCAGTACTATGGCCTTTATATATCCTATGTCATTTCATCCTTACGACGACCACACAA
>PITA01003105.1:0-33483 GCA_004023965.1 Spilogale gracilis | reverse complement strand
GGGTAGTTAAGTGGTGACTTGGGACCTGAACTCAGGACAGTGGCATGCCCAAGCTCTGCCCTCTTGGCACCAGTGTGGTTCGCCACACTCGTATGAGGAGCTAGACAGCTCCAGCTGCCATCAGTATAGGCAGCGGAAAGAAATGCTTGAAAGAGACCAGTCATGGGAAAGGTTTAGACCACAGACAGAATGAGGACAGCACAGAGTGAGCAACAAGGTTTTACTGATTAAAACATGCCCTGACTTGAACACTCCACCATAAGAAGAAGTTATTTTAATTAAACAATATACTCATTCTCAGACACTGGATAAAATCATGACAATTTTACAGAATGGGTCCTTGATCTCAGAACCCTTTCCCTCCCTCCCTCCTTCATCTTCAGGTGAAGACGGAACTGTGTTCCAGTTTAGGTCCTAAACACACTGGGCCACACCTAACCTTCTCCCCACCTCAAGCTGATTAGAATTTTATTCACTCTCTCATTCATTCCCTAATGCATTAACTCAGCGATACTGAGTATGTACCAGGCACTAGACTGGGTGCAGGGCTAATTAAAGACAACTCTCCTCCTAAAGAATTCACATTCTAGTGGAGGACACCGGCCAAGAAATGAGAGGTGTGATAGACCCAAGGTTCAGGGGGAGCCCAGCAGAAGGCATCGTGTTCAGCCTTGAGAAATGAGGGCAGGCTTCTCAGAGAGGTCATATCTCTATTGTCTCCTTCCTACATCGCAAGATGACAACAGTCTTACGGGCCACCTGATACTAATGTGTTCACTTAATGATAATGGAGCACCACTCTGTACGACACATTTTGCTTGACCTTACTCCTCCCAAGGACTGTATTTCCTTCTATAACAAGATGTTTCCAGGGATATGAACAAATTACTCTAGAAGTGGTATTTTGATGACCTCAGATCCCTCTACATATTGGCCATCCTCCCTATCTCCCTGTGCAATAAGACCACATATCCTTGGAACTGCAATTTTTACTTTTACTTAAAGCTAATAACCCATATCTTTCTCATCTGCAAATACCCAAATTATATACCATTCTCATTCTGGAAAATTCTCTTTTTTTAAGGATTTTATTTATTTATTTATTTGACAGAGAGAAACACAGTGAGAGAGGGAGAAGCAGGCTTCCCACTGAGCAGGGAGCCTGATGTGGGGCTCGATCCTGGAACACCAGGATCATGACCTGAGCCGAAGGCAGACACTTCACCGACTGAGCCACCTACATGCCCCTCATTCTGGAAAATTCTTAATAAATTAATAACCCATAGTTTCTCTCTCATCTGCAGATATCCAAATTACATGCCATTCTTATTCTGGAAAGTTCTTAATAAATTGAACTTGACTTCCTTACTGAAATTACTCTAAATGAAAGTGTAGAAAGCTAGTTCAAAAGAAAATACCCTATTTGGTAGAAAAGATGAATTAAAAAGAGAAGAGACCTTGCCACCGATCCCATTATATAAACTAAATTTTTACTCTTTGGAAATAAACGTTCATAGAGATATATAGATGGGCAGATAGACAGAGATCCTGACTAATATTTTGCAAAGAAGCAATGTATGGGGAGATCTACCTGCAATGTACTGTCCTCAACTCATTGTCACTTAAGAATAGTCATTTCCAGAAAAAATAATTTCTCCATCATTTAAAAAGTCTTTGCTCATTTGCATAAGAAAAAAATATTTTAAAAGTTGTTGGCAATGTCAAGGGCAAAAATCACAATGACCTTTTCCTTGATGAAATTAAGGATACCACTTCATGGCAACCAGGAGCCCCTTTACCAAGCTGAGAAACTAATATCTTACCTGAATCATAGGGTCCTAAATTAGGCATGTGGCTGAGTTTTGAAAGCCCCCATTATCTCAAAGAAACAAAAGCAGCTTAAGGTCACATAGTCCAGCCAGTCATTTGATGTTCTTAATTGTAGTGAAATAGTTCAGTTCTTTTTTGAGCAGAAATTGAATTTTGGAATACCATTTAACAGTGTTTTCCACTGCCCAAGATGTATCCTCTGAAAATATAGTCCTACCACAGGTTTCTGGTGTTATCTCTGGCCTTCACATTATATTTTAATCCTTGCCTAAATGGGTAAGACTGTGTTATATACACTCATATATCAGGCAAGGATAGGTTCATATATATATATATATATATATATATATATATATATATATAAATCCAAATTAACAGTGGCTTTGGTCAGATGGATGTTAATTCCTCTCTCAAGTAAAAGAGGTTCAGAGGTAGGCTGTACATGGCAGATATGGAAGCTCTACAATAATCCAAGCCCCAGGCTCCTTCCATCTTCTGCTTCGTAATCCTAATATGTGACTTTCAACCACAAGGGCACCTCATGGTCCAAGATGCTAGAGCTCCAGCCATCATATCTATATTCCAGGAAGGAGGAAGAGCCAATGTGATTTTCCCAAGCTGTTTTGTTTTCTTTTTAAGGAGGCTTCCCTTTAGACCCTCCCAGGAAAACTGCCCACAATTGAGTTACATGGCTACACCTGGTTTCAAGGAAGCCTAGAGATGTAGTTTATTACACCAGGTGATTTGCTGTCCCAAATAATTTAGGTATTATATCATTAGGAAATGAAAAGGAAATCAATAGAGTCTGGATCTTGGTAGAAAGGTCAAAGCTATGGATACAGATTTGGGAATCATACAATAGGTATTCTTTAAAGCCACAGGACTGGTAAGAATACCTAATTAATCAGTAGGGAAGAGGAGTTCAAGGTTGACCCCTGGGACTCCAAAGTTTAGAGTCTGGGAAGAAAGGGGAGACCAGCAAAAAAACTGGGGTGGGCAGAGAACCAGGAGAGAACTGTGTCTCAGAAGTCAAAGAGTTCAAGGAAGGCAATGAAAAGGTGATAGCCTCAACGAATTGACCAGTGAAATCAGAGAATTGTTGTGGTACAAAGAAAAGAGGGGTGAACACAAAGTGAGATGCTTCAAATCAGGAGTTTGAAAGTGGGGTGGTTATTGCTAATGATGAAGTTTAGGGTAGAGCTGCAGGATTGGGGGATAAGGTGAGCTGGAGGGAAGAGAAGCTGGAGGTGAGTAGGTTAGAGTGGTAAGGAGCCAAGTGTTGCAGGGCTTACCGATAAAGTCACCAAGGCTGGTGGCAGGAGCCATGGTCTAAGTCATTAGCGAACTGCATTCTGATCTCTTCAGGAATGAAGGAAGGGGGATGAGGAAATCAGTTACAATGGACATGGTAGCAGTGGCTTGTGCTTCAAAGGAGGGAGGCGAAACGGTCAAGAAGCAGTGAGGAAGGAGAGTGGAATGTAGGGCATTTGGAGAGACAAGCAGCTGCCCCTTTCAAGGGCCATGAGAAAAAAGGAACCTTCAGGAAACAGCCGAGTTTCAGCTGAAAAAGAAAGGCAAAGAGAATATTCAGAGCAGAGATTAAGGACTCGGAGACAGGTTTCCTGATGGCAGAGGTGGGAGACTGAGTCAAGTCAGGGATTTTCAGAGCCACATGGAGATGAGGGGTTCTAGGGAGTGTCAGATGCCCCCGGAGGCTCTGCTGAATTAAACCAGGATGTAGGATGGAATGGAACAGCCTACTAATGTGTTAGAAGTTCTAACTTGGGATTGGCCCCATGGACAGTTTGCAGTGATAAAAGTCTTTCCCTGGAGAAGGGAACTCTGTGGGTGAGGAAGGTTAAGGAAGGAGCTCTCCACAATTCAGAGACAGAGAGAGAGAGTTCAGCCCAACACGGGAAGATCTTTCCTACAGACACAGCTGAAAATGAAATGCTTGCTCAGAAGGCAGTGAGGTGCCCTCCTCTGGAGAAGCCAAGGAAACCTCCATCAGAAGAGTGTTCAGATAAGGACACCCTCATGTCCCTTCCCGTCCCATGTCCGAACTCTGGGGGAGTTTCTGTCCGAAATTTTGTCCTGGTGCCTTTTACTAAATGTGATGGCAAACGTTGGTTTTGAGTCTACTTTTAAGATTAAATCTTTTGAAAACTTGATCCTCCATTTTGGTTAAGCTGCCACCAGGGCGGTGGGTGGGTAGGCTCCTGGGACACAGCTTCTGAAATAGAAGGCTTGTGTATTCTTTGATCCAGTTCAGAGATAAACTGTTGATTAGTGTGGCTACATATATAGCAAAATAGGGCATTACATCGTTCCTGTGAAATAGACCTTTGAAAGAACAGCTATCTTCCTTTTTAGCTGCAGATATGAACTTTTAGCACAGTAGAAAGTGTAACTGCAAAGTAATTTTAATTATTCCTTTCTATGATAAAAACATTACATGCACACAGAGGTAAAAAGCAAACACTACATAAGAAAAAGCAATAAAAGAAGGTTTTCCTTTATCCCAGATTCCACTCATTCCTTAGAGTTAACCATTTTTACTGGTTTTTTTAACATAGGCTCTTTTCTTCTATATGCTGCTCTCTGTATCTGGCTTTTGTTTATTAGCAATAGCAGAGACCTTTCCATATCAGCACTGCCCTCATTCCTTTTCATAGCTGCATAGTATTCCACTGCTTGGCTCTTCCATGGTAGGTTTGTTCCATCAGTCCCCTGTTGATGGACATTTACGAAATTTTTTTTTAGTTTATCCAGTTGTTAGAACATGACATGAGCATCTTCTTTGCCCACAGAGCAAGCTCTACTGAGCAGGGAATGTATACATATAAAATAAGTCCCTAGAAATAGAAACACCAGATGAAAGTATAAGCACATTTCAAATCTTGAAAGATACTGCCCAATTGCCCTCCAGAGCTATTGTATCAGTCTGTGTTCCCACCAACAGTGAACGAGAGATCCTCCAATAAATCTAACTAAGTTCTTTGAACATTGATTCATACTGAATTCTGTACAAAAGAGATCAGCATTTGTATTATAACTACCTTCTACTTTACTTGCTGTAGAAACCTGAATTTGTTTACCCAAGGTGAGTTACAGCCAGGGTAAGTTACCATGGAAGTTTTTCCTCTGTAAATCACATGACAAGGCCATTCCTCCCACACAGAATATCCAATTTCCACCACAGCTTCTTACCGCAAGATTGTTCACATCCCTGAGAAGCTCTGAGAAGTACACAGCAAGCTACCTTTCTGCCTTCCAGTTACCAAAGGGGGGAGCCCCCATTGTGCACAGACACCATTTCCAATACCATGTTATGTTTCATTCATTCCAGGTTTATGGTTTAACTCATTCAGTCCAACTATTCATAACCAAAGGATTCTTTGAGGCACTTGACCAGATGCTCTCAGTAAGGGTGAGCCTTACCCCTCCCCTCCAAAATGTAGTGACTCACCAGTTATGAACCGCATTACTTTTTTAGAGATGTATTCTTACAAGTATCTCCCTGGAGCTGGATCTTAGGAAGACAGCAGCCTAGTAAGTGTATATAACCAGACTAACTAGCTAGTAACTGGTATGAGATCTGTCAAAAAGACCAAACCAGCTGTGTGGGTAAATCCACGGTCTTCCTGAAAACCAGGACCAAGGAAGTCTAATTAGAATACATCCAGTTTTCAAACTTCATTGCATCTTATTTTCATGATCTAAACTGTTCAGCAGTAAAAGCAGAAAGATTGGACCTGGCAAGTAAAGGCAGATTTTGCCACATTGCATATGTAGAAGGTGTTAAGTTGCAGCAGAAGGAAAATTGTGGATGCTGCTTTGTCTATTTCTGACATCCCTAGGGCTGAAAATGTTAAGTTGCCTTCGTTAGTCAAACTTGAATACTATTATTATAAGTTAATGATATAATTTCCCACCCCCATGAAGCTTTCTCTTAAAAAAAAAAAGTGGGAATCAGTAATACCAGGAGGCTGGCATGTTCAATTACACATGGTAAGTTTCTCTTTTGATTAAATCTGAAATGAACTGAATCATCTCATTTTAGTCATGGACCACTAAGCCCTCAGGAGCAGTTAGTTAAGAATTCTCAGCATGTGTCCCTGGTGCAAAACCCGGACTTCCAAATGAAATTTCCAGGCACCGGTTTACAATGTAACATTGAAGAATCAAGAAACTAGGAAGTAGGGACTCAAATTGCCGAGTCCCAGACACCTGAAATCCAGGTGACAGGAGATGATGTCCGTACATGATCTAGAGGCTGCTACTGAATGAATGTCAGCCAAGTCTAAAGTCAAGATAAATAATTGGATAATACATAGTCTCGTTGTGAGAGAGAACCGTTTAAGTTCGGTTTTTTATATACAAGTCAGAGTAACCATTCAATACACATTTATTGAGCATGCACTCTTTATCAGGTGCTGTGAGCAAATCAAGACTTGTCCCAAATGAGTCCATTCATATCGCAAGCCCCTTGCAGAGACGTACCTGAGATAGGGGCATTGCAAAGTGACTCTGAAGAGATCTTCTGCACCCTTGGGGGGGGGGTAGCGGGGATGGATGTTGGCGAGTCTTGAGATGTGGGGCCTGCCCTAGTAAAGTGATCCTTTAGTCGTTTATCTCTTAGATATCCACAGGGTGCAAAGGATGGGAACAAGAGGAAGGCATTCAAACCTTCCATCCGGGAGCCCCTACCGGGCTCAGAACTCCAAAGCTGAGATCAGAGAAACCCCTCTGAGAATTTTGTATGTGTGAGCCATTTGTATCTCTGTCTCTGATGTAGAAATTCACAGAAAATTAAGTTCCTAAAATAATAAAGCAGGTGACCTAAATGATAAAGAACATTAGCTTTCCAGCGGAGGCAACCTCAGCTAAGGTCAGCAACTTGGCTCTTTTCCTGAAACATCATATTCTGCCAGGGATTCCCGCTGCAAGTTTTTTGGTTTGTAAAATTCCAATTTAGTCCAAACTTAATTAGATTATATATATGTGTGTGTGTGTGTGTGTGTGTGTGTGTGTGTGTATTAAGAGTTTCAAAATAGATGTTAACTGTAAACACTATTAGACTTTAGAGGCTTAGTCACCGCATTAACCAAGAACACCAGGTGAGTTTTCTACACTGTGCTTCTGGTCCTTCCTTGTTTCTCTGCCTCAGAAGGAACATAAACTGTGAATAGATTTCCACACAGCAAGCATTGTAAGCACCTTATACACACACACGCGCGCGCACACACACACACACACACACACACACACACACTCCCTTTGTTTGTATTAATGTTGTTATGTTCATAAACACTTACTAAGGACCAACCTAAGAAGTAGGCAGAGTGGGAAGTGAATGAGAAATGACATCCCTATCCTTGAGGGGTCCACAGCTCACTGGAGGGAGGTCAGTAGAATGCCTCTGTGGGTCTATGATAGCAGGTGTGATAGGACGGGTGTCAGTGCTGTGAGAGGGCACCTTGCCAGCCCAAGAAAGGGAATCAGGGAAAGCTTCCTGAAAGAAGAAATGCTTTAAAGCATCCTTTAAAAGGACTAAGACAAGCAAATAACAAGTGTGGGTCATTCCAAGCCACAAGAAGCATAACTTAAGAACTGGAGACCAGCTAAGAGATTGTAATCAACATCCAGACTGGAAACGTTGGACCTCAGGTGTTCAAAGGTAGACTCAGAAGGAATTGGCGACTCATTGAATGTGGGGTATAAGAGGGATCTCTAAGATGGCTGGAAAACACCGGGAGTGAGGAGTCATCAATAGAAAATTCAAGGAGGCAGGCACATTTCCAGGAAGAAGACGATATATGGGAGTGTGGGGCAGGTTGAGTTGTGGGAGGGGCTTCCCAGTGAAGTGTTCAGAAGTCCATTGGATAAGAGGATCAGAGCCAGAGATCTAATTTGCGAATCACTGATATTCAGGTGAAGGTCCATTGGATTCTTTGGGAGAATGGAGGGGGGGTGAAAGACAGGGCGCAAGGAGGGATCCTGGGGAATAGTGGCATAAGGGTCACTCTCAGGAGTCCTGGAAAATCAGATTGGTCTTCAAGGACAAGAGTGAAGAATATCAGATGCACTGAGAGTGAGAGACCCGGTCATGTGGAGGCAAAAAATGGCCAGGGGTGGGGTCAGTGGAGTGATGTTGCCCAAGGCCAGAGTGAAGAAGGAAAGCAAAGGAGCCCTAAGGATTCCGAAGCACTGTCCTAGACTGGCCTTTGTAGAGGCTTGGCTGTGAAGGGAAGGCAAGAGAGGACAGTGCCAGAAGGAAAGTCAAGAGAAAGGTTCCCAGGGGAGAGACTTAACCAGGACTATATGCTGAGGGAGAAGGAAAGATTGAAGATTCATGATGAGTGGGTAGGCAAAGTCCCTGCAGGGGCTTCTGGAAATCGGAATAAAGGATAAAGTATCAATCTTTAAGATAGCAACTTTTGAAAAGCATTGGAAGTCTTCCAAAGTATTTATGAAAGCACTCCACATTTCCAATGATAAGGTGACCCTGACCAGTGCCAGGGAGATGATAGAATCAATTCATATGCGGACAGAGCCACTCTTTATGGGTGACTCTAAAGGTCATGTCTATAGAAAATTATTTTTTAAAGCTTTAATAAGGAAATCTGGCTGCTTCATTTAATTACATGATGGCTACCAGTTGAGACACAATTATGTACATGTTCTCATTAATTACAGAAACTAGTCCTATGATTATGTCTGTATGAACACAGTTACATTAGGTTGATTACCTTTATTATATGGTTCATTTACAGAATATTTACTAAAGATATTTTACAAAGTATCACAATACTAGTTTAATTTCCATTAATATCAATGTAGTCATAATTGGTTTTACATGATGCATCACAAAAATTAGAAAATATCTAGAGTTGTACTTCAAAAATAAATATAAGAATAAATAAACTCTATGTTCTTGACATTCTAGCTTAAGGTGAAAATTTTTGCAATGTTTTGCTTTTAAGAATAAAAACCAGGGGGCACCTGGCTGCCTCAGTCAGCAGAGCATATGACTCTTGATCTCAGGATCATGAGTTCAAGTCCCATTTGGGGCATAGAGCTTACTTAAAACAACAACAACAACAAAACAATAAAAGTCAAGCCAGATCCTATTAGATGAATAAGCTGCCCCATGAGGACAGTTCATAGAATGAAGCATTTATTCCTTCAATCTGCTAAGTGGTGTCTCCTTATCTTGGAACTTTCACTCTTCTGTGAGTTTCCATGAATCTTAAGTCCTGATTTTTTTTTCTCTCTGGCTCTCGGCTGTGACTCTACAAGGCACCAGCTAGATCGCTAAACACTGCCTGGTTCACAGCGCAGGTTTGGTTAATATTTGCAGAGCGGAAGATTGCTTGTGACTTGCACCCACTGCGAAGCAAAGCTCACACTTCCGAAGAGAGCTGACGTAGGGAGGACTTCACTGGAATTCAGTGAGTGCCCCTGTGTGCCAAGCACTATTCTGAGATGCTTGTTGAGGGACATAAGATGGCGAGAGAAGGTCCCTGCCCCAGGAAAGCCTGCTGTCTCATGGGAAAGCAGATGTATGGGCAGCAAACCGGAATCAGGACTGTGATGAGGTATAATCAAAGTACCACTGGAGTGATGGATTTCCACTTGGGGAGGGGGGGTATGATTAGAGAAGCGTTCTGTAGCTCTTCTGTGTCACAAAGGCCCCTCTCAGCACCCGCTGTGTTGGCCCCGTGATGTACCGGAAGGGGGTGACGGACATGCCCGTCTTCCGTCTCCGGGCTGTGGACACCTAGCCACCCCATTTTCTCATATTTACCTCAGGAAGTCCCTGGGATTCCACAGGTAGACTCGACCCCATTGGGTCTTGGGTTTGGATAGACGTGAAAGGATTTACTTTAGGTCTTTAGCCAGCAAGAAGTCTGCTAAGGAATGATTGCCTCATCCACATTCCTGGAAACCCAAACACGAGAATTTATCAAGCTCTACGGGGTCTGGGGATACCACAAGAGAACAAGACCCATGGACATCCTTTACCTTCACAGAGCTTGGCTGCTAACGGAAAGCAACAGATAATCAATAGTAATGATGATACAGTATATTAGACGGTGACAAATGTTAGAGAAAACAAGCTGGGGACAGGAAATACTGGAGAAAGAGAGGCTATAATTTTAAATAGGCTCCTCAGAGAAGCCTCAGTGAGAAGGTAACATTTGAACAAATACTTGAAGGAGCTGAGAAAATCAACACAATGGGTCTCTGGCGAAAGAACATTCCAGGTAGAGAGACCAGTAAATGCCATAGCTCTGAGGTGGGACACTAAGGAGACAAGCATGGCTAGAGCAGAGTGAGCCTGGAGAGAGGGAAAGGATGAGGCAGGGCAGCCTGGGGGCTCATCCCCCTCCCCATAGGTCCTTGTAATGACCTTGGCTTTCCCTTTGACCTGGATTTTGCCCAGAGGATTGACAGTATCTGATTGATTGTTAAGGATATAGGGATGAGACCAGCCTGGGAGACAGAGAGGTAAAGGTGGACAGGGAGACTGGTGAGTAGACCAGCAGGATGGTTGCTGGGCCTGGGAGAGGAGGAAGGAGATGGGATCAGCTTCTGAACTATTTTGGAAGTAGAGGTACCAAATTTGCTGATGAATAGCACATGCTGTGAGGGAAAGAAAGGAGCCCAAGCTGACCCCAAGAGCAGTGTTTGCTTAGGGCCACATCAGTTTCATTGCATCCCTCCTCAGTGATGATGGCCCCTCTGACTTGAGACTCTGCTTCCAGAAAAAAAAAAAAAAAAAAAAGCAGTGAATAAACAGGAGGAATGTTCAGCTGCACTTTTGCTTTCTAAGCTACCTGCCAAGTCCTAGACTTCAAAGACAGAGACAGGAAAGGCAAAACTGAAAACACAAAAATAGATGTAAAAACACCATGTTCAAGTTTTCCTTCTGTCTCCTTTTTTCTTTTCTTCTCCCAAACCAAACTCTGTTCGCTGAGGTGTGCTCCCCTTTGCCTCTGGATGTCTCCTTTGTCCCTTTTCGCCATTGCTGAGGCTTAGAAGGCTCTGCAGCAGCCAGGAGTTAATCTGATCACCCACCCAAAGCGTTCCTTCGTAACGCTGCGTGTTATAGGCTTGGTGGGAAAGAGGTGAAGGAATTTCCAGGGACTGTTTTAATTAATTAACAGCAGAACAGAAACAAAATTCCTTCCCTTTGCTTGAGTAGACCCTCTGAAGGTTATTTTGCTGTGCAACTTGGGGCTTCTCTTTTATGTCTGGGTGATAGGGTAAGGATTTTGATTCTTGATTCTTTTCCCAAATTGGTTCTTAGTCCCATGAGGTCCTTATGCTTTGATCTTTTATTTCGCTCTTTCCTCCCACCCCCTCAACACTCGCTCCCCCCGGGACACCCAGCTGCTATTCTTTTGCAAATTTCAGAACAAGCTCAACTATATTAAAACTGTGTACTAGGTTTTGACGTAGGTGCCTCACGATTTGAGCAGAGTTTGCTATTTCCGAGATTTCAAGTATACAAATATCCGTCGCTATGTAAAAATACAACACTTTAGGGCTTCGCACCGCAACACAGTATGTTTTTTTTTTTAAGGTTGCCTTAAAACATGTTAAAAATCGCTCCTTCCCTCGCTTTGAAAAGTACCCAAAAATGTCTTCATCCTTTATCCCCAGGCACAGAGCTACAGTCGTTTCTGAAATCTGCCCCTCTGTGTCAACCCTTTAATGCCTAAAATAGTTTACAGGCGCAGCCCCTTTCCGGCCAAGGTCTCCCACACCTGAGGCTGCTGGACATCAATCCTGTTGTGAATATCAATCTTTTTGTTTTCAATACTTCATGGGAAGGATGTCCCGAGCATTTAATGTATGGCAGAGGCTCTGTACATTCATCTGATGTCGATTAGCCCATTGAGCCTTCCAACAGCTGTTTGAGAAGGATGTATGATCCCCGTTTTAAAATTCTGAGCCTGAGATACAGAGGAGTTAAAGGCTCTCGTACACCAGGAAGCGCTTTGGAGTGCACAGATCCTTGTGCAGCAGCAGCAATTCCTTCCTGAACTCTGTCCTCCCAGATGATGGGGGAAAGCTGATCACCATCTCTCCATTCTCAGATCATAAAAGCATCGACGTTTAAAACGCAGAATGGCAGCTCCATCACCGTGAGAGAGGCGACATGATCCTTTTCCTCATCGGTTTTGGAACTGACTTTGGAGGACTCACCAGAACCTGGACACCGGTCCCACTAAGCTTAAACCCTTGGGTCGGCGTGTAGGATTCTCCAGGCCTGTATGTTTGGATGGAGAGAAGAGAAGATGCCAACGATTCGCCTAAGGCCACTCGGGCTGTGTCACCCTTGCCCCTGTGGTTTTTCCTTAGCTTGTTTTTCTTTTTCCTCTTATTTATAGACTTCTTTCAACGCCAGCCATTGTGATAAGCCCCTTGCTCACATCTTCTCTCTTAAGCCTTGCGTGTAACTCATGAGCCTGCCATGGGACCCTGTTCAATAGATGGCAAACGGGAGCTCAGAAATACTGAGGAACTTACCAAAATTCACCCTTCGGTCAGTGAAAGAGATAGGGCTTAAACCCAGGTCTACCTGCTTTTAAGTCACGTCCAAAATTTACCCCAGTATTGTGCTTTCCCCAACACACATACAACCTACTTGGGTTTCTCCCCAGTTTGTGGCATCAGGCTTGCCGAGGTCCTGAAGATACTTTATCTTCCTACCACCAGGTGCAGAGAATCACAGGTTCTATGCTGGCTTCTGCCCTGCCCTCATGCCTACTCTTGCCTGCTTAGCCATCCTCACGACTTTCCTCAGGCGGGGCCTCGTGAAGATCCCTTGAGGTGCCCACACTCTGTCAGGCTCTACCGCTACCGTCAAGGAGCTCCTGAGTGCTGAATTTGAAGGTGGCATTTCAGCTGCTGCTGTTCTAGAAACTCATCTTTAAGAGAAAAATCCTTTTAGACTGTGGAGGAATGCAGAACGGTAATCAGGTCATGCTAACTGAGACAAAGGTTGAATCAAAGAAGTCGAAGAAGTGAGTGGAAAGGAGAGGTCCCGGCCAGCCTCCCCGAATTGCCCAGCTGCCCCTATGGCTAAACCCCCAAGGAAAAAAAAAAAAAACAAAGAAAGCAACCCCTCCCACCTCTCAGTAGCTTAGAAAATCTCCAGTGTTGCTGCAGTGGGGAAAGTAGTGACAAGCTCCCTAGAAAGCCCTCACTGACCTGTGAAAATGTTTGAGAACCTACGAAATCCCAGGTCTAGAATCATTTCCTACGCTATGCTCCCAGCCTTCCTTTAGAGAATTTGGGGAAGCCAGCCCATAAGTGGCAGGATACTTCCCTGCAAGGGGTACCTTTTATTATCATTTCCCTCTTGTCTACAGCTAAGCTCTGACAATACTGTTAGCCACACACAGTAGGGGATCAGCTGTTTCCTGTTAAGTATTTTCTCTGCCATTGATTCCTGACTTTGGGGCATGCCTTAGATCAGGTTATTTCAGATTGTTTCCACGGGTTTATTTGTCTCGTCTTCTGAATGCTTTCCTGCTTTATTATCATTTTTATGTACTTATTCGTGGCAATTATTTACCATCTTCATTTCACAGAGCTTTAGAAGGTTCTAAGTTCAAATAGTGACCCGAGACCACCGAACAGTTTTATTGGTAGAAGCACCATCTTCCGTGTTTCAGAACTTCTTTCTCCATCTTCTGCGTTTTAGCAAATGATGTGAGGACCTCTTGGAGGTGTCTTCCGGCTCGTGGCTACAGAGTATGGAGAAGCACGAAGACTAGGTCTGGAAATCAGGAGAGAGCCTGACATCCAGGCAATCCTGCCTAACTCCTCCTTCCTTGAACCCCTTTTTTATCTTCCTTTTCTGTCCTTTCCTATTCCCTTTCACCTCCTCCTCCTCCTAATCCCCAGGTCCCCCTTTTCTTCCCAGCGTTTCCCTCAGAAATTAAATAAAACAGCTGAATTCAAAATACCTTTCAGCATGGAGATGCTAACACTGACCTTCAACTTCCCTCAGGGATGGACATCACGCCAGTCACCTCATCCTTCTTTCTCATTCCTTTCCTCGTGAAGCCCAAGCAACATGCCGACCTACTTGGCTCTGTGTTACATTTCCTTTCCTGTTTCCTTCGAGAGTGTGTGCTCTGAGGCACATTCGTCGCCTACACCGAGGCGCTCTCGTCCTGGAGGCCGCCTTTGCAAACGTTCCTGGGCTTAGGACTGATGGAGCTTGGAAGCAGAAAGGGCTCCATCTGGTGTCCCCTTCACCATTGGAATCAGCTGATCCCACTGTAGCTTCCAACTTCTGTCACCCACACTCAGTCACACAAGTCAAGAGCATGACAACACCCCATGACTTCCACCTGTGAGGAGGGGAGGCTAAGTGGATGCCAACCTGGTGCGTCCCAGCCTAGGAAAAGAGACCCTCCAAGAGAAACATTTGGGTTTGGGTATGTTTGGTTTGGTTCAGTTTGGGTCCAAGTAGAAAAGTAAAATGAGCTCCCCCTCACTAGTATGCTAGATAATCCAACCAACACAAATGCCTCCTGAGAAAACTGGAGAGGTTGTGATGCCCCGAAGGGATTCACCCTTTCTGAATCCAGGCAAGAACCAGTCCATTTAAAATGAGACTCCTTTGTACCTTGAATGGTCTGGTGGGGGAGTGGGGAGTACAGGAGGAGGGGAATCAAGGATCAAAAGAGAAAGCAAAATGGGCTATGTTTCACTAATTTCTGCATTTTTGCATGCTTTTTTTATGTGCTTGTTGCATGCATTTAACCATTAATTATGTCAATAATATAGAAGAAATTAAGTGTTCTACCTGTGGCATAGCTATTTGAAATAATGATTTTGAGAACTTGGAGGACTTTTCCAGCACCATTCCCTAAGCAGCTCATCACCACAGACTTTGTTGACTGTGCTCAGTTGATCGTTCTTTGCCCTAAACCTCAGGTGGAAGAAGTTGCCTCCTTGATGCTTTAATTGCAGCTGACTCAGCCCAGAAAACTGGGATGCATCCTTCCATCTTGTTTATGAACTTCAATGTCGATTATGATAGATGTTTGAAAACCGAAGTCAACACAAAGGACCCCTGGACTTGGCTTTCCATGGGCGAAAGCCAGTTCTGGGATGGACATTTAATTCAGAGCAGCTCTGTGTCTTTAGACCTGTTCGGGATCTCAGCAGGATGGGGAGTGTTAGTGATGATTGGTGCCTTGGTTTATTTTGTGAGCAAGTGGGAGGGAGGGTAGAGGTCCAAGTCAAACCTTCCATCTGTGGTCTGGTGGCTTGAGATCCTCCACAGAGATGTGGGCTAAAGAACCCACAAAGGTAAGAGTGGGAACAGGGCCTTTGGGTCGAGCAGAAAGTTGTGGAAGCCACAGACTTGTTGAGCAAGTGCTTCGCCGTTTTCCTCGAGCCCCTCTCTTTATCTTCCTCCTCATTGTGTCTCTTTTCCACTGCTTTCTCTTCCTTCAGGGAGGTTCAGAGAAAAGGCTTCTATTCTCCACAAGATTGCCAAGAAGAAATGCCAGGTGGATGAGAATGAGAGGCAGAATGGGGCCGCCAATCATGTGGGTAAGTACAGAGAAACTCGTATCCCATGCCTTTCCCGGAGCGCACGGAGAGGAGCAGGGAGGCAGGACCCAGCGTGGGCCCCCCGACTCAGTGTGGACCCGTAGTCCTGCTGCGCAGCCCATTCCTGGGTGTCTGCAAGAGCCCATTTGCCCGAGGGGTACAGCACGGAAATGGACCCACTCTGTCACCTACTCTAGGGGAACTCCAAGAAGAGTGAAATGATTCTCTTAAGGAACCCAAAGTAAAACCAGCTTCTACCCAGGCATTTTCCTTGAAAAGTAAAAAACCACTTTTCAGGAATTCACAGCAAGAAGACACACACATATACCTCTCATTTAATGTTTAACAAAAGGTGCGAGTATCCTTTCTAAGATTCTTGCCTGGTAATAATATCATACTTAGGACATGGCCCGTGCCACACCCACTAAGTTACCAGACAGTTCACTTGGGCACTCCTAAACTGAGTGATGGGGTCCCTTCGAGGGGACACCACCTCTCCTTTCTCAAGAATTCAGCAATAGCAGCCCAGGTCTCGTTGGGCTGACTTTTTCTGAGTTCCTGTGTGCACCAGATCGTGACATTCAGACATCTTATTTTAACTTGGAACATGATGTTCCTCCTCTCCTGTCTGCAACTATAATTTAACTCACTAATTCTAAATTCAGACTAAATTTAACCTAATCTGGATCTCTGTTACAAACGATGCTATTGCCCAAGAAACCGCAATGATCTGCAGACCAAATGCAACAGTGCTGCCCTCAAAATACAAGACCTTCCTTAAGAAGAGTTTCTGCCTCGGGGCGCCTGGGTGGCTCAGTCATTAAGCGGCTGCCTTCGGCCCAGGTCATGATCCCAGTGTCCTGGGATCCAGCCCCTCATCCGGCTCCCTGCTCAGCAGGAAGCCTGCTTCTCCCTCTCCCACTTGCCCTGCTTGGGTTAAGATAAATAAAATCTTTAATAAGCAATGAATAAAAGATAAATGAAATCTTTAAAAGAGAAAAAAAAGAAGAGCTGTCCCACACATAACACTGCCACTATTAAAAACATAGAAAGATAAAATAAATTTGAGCTTCTGTTGCTTTTCATATTTAAATATATTTGTGCTTCTGTATTCCACCACTAAATACATGAGTAAACCAACATTTCCCTATGATTTCCAAAAGGTGACCACTTCAAGCCCAATCATTTTTATGTAACTCTCTAAATATTTTCTTGTGATAAAAATGTGTCATCCTTTGGAAGTGACTGGAAACAAACATTCAGACTCTCTGAGCGGCCAGATACTGCTGGTTTCTGATACTGACGAGCATGACCATACTTCCGGCAAGCCTGACATTGACCCTCACGGCTTCATTGTCTCCCGAAATCCAAGAATTGCCCAGTACACCAGAAGGCCTAAGCATCTTTCTAGTTCGTTCCCACTGAAGTCATGGCAGACCTTGGTGGTGCTGGTCACTGATCACGTGCGGTGGTACTGATCACGTGAGATGGTGCTGATCACTGATCACCTGCGGTGGTGCTGGTCACTGATCACGTGCGGTGGTGCTGGTCACTGATCACGTGCGGTGGTGCTGATCACTGATCACGTGAGATGGTGCTGATCACTGATCACGTGCGGTGGTGCTGGTCACTGATCACGTGCGGTGGTGCTGATCACTGATCACGTGAGATGGTGCTGATCACTGATCACGTGCGGTGGTGCTGGTCACTGATCACGTGCGGTGGTGTTGTTAGCAATATTAGTACGTCACACCAGTTTCACAGATGAGGAAGCTAAATCTCAGAGAGTTTACAGTACTTGCTAGGCATCCCACTGCATAAGCGATAGAACCAGAGGATAAGCCCAGGCTGGTCTGTGATGCCCAGTGTCAGGGAGTTCCAGTGCTTAACCATGATCTTCGAAGCACTTGTCAATTCCCAGAGGAAAACTGGAGTCTGTACCTGCTGACCTGTGTCTTCGTGCCAGGCAGACATCACCCCTCACTGAGGAATGACACGGTTCCCTCTGCTACTCGTCCACCTTCCCCTGACCTTGCTGGCCATAGGATGCCCAGGTGTAGAATGGGCTGAATGGCATTCTCCAGGCATTTTGAGCCTACCCCAGATGTTGGCAAGGTTGTGCGTTCAGCGGGCCTAGAATTAAAGCTGGAAGCTGTGGGCCTAAAGGACTACCAGTTGAGCCCCCTCATTTCACAGATAAGGTTCTTGAAACCCAAAGAAAGGAGATTTGCCTAAAGTCCCAGCCTGACAATTGCAGAGCAAAGCCTTGGACCCAAGGCTCCTGGGGCTCTAGCCAATGAATATCCTTTCCAAAATATTGTATAGAAGAAAAGATCCTGGTGTGAATATGTGTATATGTGAGGGGTATGGTCCTGGGTATAAATATTAGTGTGTGGATTGAGTATGGTTTTGGTGGAAAATGTCTGGGTTCATGTTCTTGAATGGCCCCTTGCTGACATGGCCTAATGCAGACAGGGGAGCTGGGAGGGTACTCAAGCTACCAGGCCAGCGTGAGAGAGCCAGAAAGCTATTAAAGACAGGAGGAGGACTGAAAACACTGAAAGGCATTGGGGAAAATGGTAAAAAAAATCCTTTGCCATTTGACGCCACCCCAACCCTGGGTCTTACCACCCCTCAGAGACCACTGTCTTCTACCCAACATTTTAGGACATTCCTTTCAATATGGCGTTTATCCCATTGACTCCATTTGCTTTCTCTGTGTGTGTCTACCTTGTACCACAGAAAAAATCGAACTCCCAAGCAGCAACAGCACGGAGGTCGAAATAACGCCCCCCAGCGATGCTTCGGAACCTGTACAAAACGGAAATCTCTCCCACACCATTGAAGCCGCGGAAGCCCAGGTACGGCTTTTTCCCCTTGCTCCTGATGTCCGAACACCAGCATCGCAAACCTTCCATTCTCCTGGGAGGCCAACGCTCCCAGGCAGGGCAGACATGGGGCAGAGTGCTTTCTCTTGGTGTCTCTGGCTCAGTACTGGCGAAGGGCCCCACATGCATCCACCTCTTTGTGTACTGAATGAATTCACACATTCTCTAAGCCATTGTTTCTCAGAGTAAGATTGGCAGCCTAGTGCATTTCATCTCCCCCGAGATCAAAATGCAGATTCCTGGGCCGTACTCCAGACCCGATGAAGCAGAATCTTGGGGGTAATGGCATCCAGGTATCAGCCTTCTAAACTCACTTCCCGGTGATTCTTAGTAAATGATAAAGTCCAATGGCTGTCACATTCTAATCCTTTCTCTGTGTCTTTAAGATCAAGGGTAAGTAACCAAGAAACTACAGGCCTCCCACCTTGGTTAACAAACCCCCCACTCCCTTCTCCTTCCCTGTCTCTGCAACTGAAATTAATCAGTACTCTGGCCGGTCCTGCCATCCAGTGGTGCAACCAATAGATAGTTGCTTGGTCTGATAGAAAACTCAGCCTTCCGAATGCTTTAAACCCCACAGCTGAAGGTGGAGGCCTTCATTTTCTCCATTTGAGAGTTGAGGAAGCAAAAGCATGACAAGATGAAAGGCTTAATCAGGGTTACCTAGCTGGTAGGTAGCAGGCCTGAGATTCAGTCTCCGGTCCCACTAATTACAGTGCCTGGACCCTTTCTACCACACAGCACTGCCTCTGGACCACAGCTGCTCACAAAAGGAAGCAGGACCCCCCCCCAAAAAAAGTAGGTGATGCTGGCCACATTTCTGGATCTCCTCCTCACCAAGTGTATCAGGATTCTGAAGGCATAGAGAGCCCCAACTCACATTTCAGGCACCTCAGTCTGTGTTTCTCATACTCGAATGTGCTTGAAAAGTTCCTGGAGGATCCTGTTAAAATTCAGAATCGGATGTGTCCGGTCTGGAGTTGGTCCCAGAGTCTGCAAAGCTAGCAAACCCCCAGATGGTCCTGCCGCTGCTGGTCCAAGGACCTCACTTGGAATAGCACTGCCGTAAAGTTTGTGACCTACTTCTCTAGATAGAATTTTCCCATTGAGCCCAAAAGTTACACTGTGCCCACAAATAGAAGCCAGACTACAACAAATCTATTCCAGCACTCTTCTCCTTTATACCAGGATACACTCTACAATGGAGCCTGTACTTCTTCGGGGGGGGAAACACACTAATTGTGCCTATTGCCCTAATCCCCTGAACGAATAGGCAAGAAAAGTCTCTGCCCTTGAAGGAAAGGGTAAAGATGTTGAGCACATGTTCATGTACCTGTTGGTCATTTGTAGGTCTTCTTTGGAAAAACATCTATTCGGATCCTTTGCCCATTTTTCAATCTGCTTATTTATTTATTTTGCTACTGCATTGTAGTATTCCTTATGTATTTTGGATATTAACCCCTTATCAGATATATGGCTTGGCAAACGTTTTCTCTCATTTCATAGACTGCCTTTCTTCTTGTCGGTGGCTTCCTTTGCTGGGCTTTTCACAAAATACATATCTACGCTAAATGACTGTCTTGTACACCTTAAATAGATATGTCTGTATTGTACATTACACTTCAGTAACGCTAGGAAAGAAATACCTAAAGGAAATGATAGAAAGGGAGCTCCTTCTGCCCTGTCTCCTCTGCCTTCTAGGCTCTCACCCTTCTGCCCAGAGCCCTGCAGTCCCTTCACATTAGCTCAAGAGTAAGCTGGCAGGGCAGCTTATGTCCCCATGGATAAACAGAATGTGGCAGCAGGAGGCAGGCCCCAAGGACATCTGGCTGCCCTTGGGGATGGCACAGTCACAGGTGTACGGAGGGCAGCATCCTCATCATGCCTCTCCATCTGGCTGGCAGAGGGACAGCTGTGCCCCCCACAAGGGAGCACCTTGCTGCAGGGAAGGAAGAGAGCCCCATCTGACCCCTCTCTGAGCAGAGCTGTGCCCCCAGGTCTCACATAGGAGATTTGTATACCACCTCAAGGGCAAACAGAGCCCCCCCGCCCCGTGCTGGTCACAGGACAGCCTAGTGGGGAATGATGGGTCCACCTGGAGCGAGTTACCCAATCTCACTTCAGTCTCCCCATCAACAAAGATAATCATCGTGCTGGCCTCCTTTGGGTTATTAGGTTATTATTCTCATATACAGGAGAAAATGTGTGGAGGGGCAACTGGGTGGCTCAGTCGTTAAGCATCTGCCTTTGGCTCAGGTCATGATCCCGGGATACTGGGATCGAGCCCCACATTGGGCTCCCTGCTCTATGGGAAGTCTGCTTCTCCCCCTCTCACTCCCCCTGCTTGTGTTCCCTCTCTAGCTGTGTTTCTATCTTCAAACAAATAAATAAAATCTTAAAAAAACAACAAAAAAAGAAAATGTATGGAAAGAACTTAGCAAAGAGCTAAATGCACTATTTATATTATTATGTGCCCACACTTACCATATAAATCCCAGCCAAGATTCCTGCCCTGAAGGAGCTCGTTTAGGTAAGATGAAAACATAATACATATATCCTATAGATGGACACACATAAACAGATGAATGGGTATATTCATAAATATATGTAAATATATAATTTCAGGGGTATTCAGGATATAACAAATAAACATTTATGGTAAGTAAATAATTATAACTCAGTGTGATCCCAGAGCTCTGTGCAAAGTGCTCTTGGAACCTGCCAGAGGAAGAAGTTGACACTCACAAGACAAAGTGTAAAAGCTTCATGGAAGAGATAACATTTGGCTGGGTGTTGATGGGTGAGTAGGAGTTCGTTGCTCAGAGAAGGTGATGACAAGTGCAAAGGTGTAAAACCTACGAGGGAAGTTCCTGTTTAGTGATGGGTAAGAAGGCCTATGGACCCAGAGACTAAAACAGAAGGTGAAGAGTGAAGAGAGATCCACTAGGAAAGGTAAATGGGGCTGAAACTCTTCAACTGTTCAAGCAGAAAAATTTTAAGTGTTCATCTAATATGTGTCAGGCACCTTGCTGGGCACCGCAGATGCCCACACATTCCAGCAGAGCAGAGAATTTGCAAATACAGACTAAGATATAGATGACCACCAGGGCCAAGAAGGAAATTCAGCAAGATGATATGAC
This sequence comes from Spilogale gracilis, assembly GCA_004023965.1. NCBI lineage: Eukaryota > Metazoa > Chordata > Mammalia > Carnivora > Mephitidae > Spilogale > Spilogale gracilis. The sequence continues at coordinate 12,035 of PITA01003105.1, read as the reverse complement.
GAGGACTAGTGGAGGGCCTCCGTAGGTTGGGAGCTATAGGGAGGCCTCACTAAAGAAGTTGCATTTGAACTGAGGCTGAATTCCAAGGAGGCAGCCAAGGAAACAGCAGCGACAGAGGCAGAAATGGGGTAGGTTTGTTCGAGAAACAGAAAAGTCAGTGTGGCTGGTGGCTGGTGGGTGAGAAGCAGAGGGAGGGAGGATGGTGAGAATGAGGTGAGACAGGAGGGCCAAGCAGAGCTGGCTCACCTTGTAGACCATGATAAAGAAGTTCATTTCCTTCTAGGGTAGCAACAAGCCACTGGAGATTCCCTGATGTGATCTACACTTCTAAAAAATCCCTAGGGCTGTGCTGTAATGTGGAGAGTGAATTTGGGGCAAGAGGGTTGGATACCAATAGTGGGGAAAAGGGGTCACTGCAGAAGTTGAGGCTAAGAGCTGATGGGACACGGACCAGTGCAGTAGACATGAAGGACTATGGATGGCGAAGGGCATTGTAGGCTCCACAAAGCAGTCTGGACTTTACCCTGTCAGGAATAGGGAGCCACAGAGCGTTTAAAGGAATCACTGTCAGTACCAGATTTGGAAGAGAGGTTGCTCAAGAAGGGGCCAGAGTGAGGGAAGCCTGGATACAGAGTGGCAAGGGAAGAGGTTCCTGGTTCAAGGATCAGCAAACTATGATCCGTGGCTAAATCTGGACTGCAGCCCATTTTAATTCAACCCGTGAGACAAGAATGTTTTTACATTTTTAAAGGTTTAAAAAAAAAAAAAAAAACATTAGCAGCATATGTGACAGAGACCATATGGACCACAAAGCCTAAAATATTTACTATCTGGCCCTTTACAGGAAAAGTTTGCCCACCCCTAGACCATCTGCAGTCTTTAAAAAAGGAGAGGGATGGGGGGAGGAAGGAAGGAAAGGAAGGGAGGGAGGGAGAGAGAGAGAGAGAGAAAGAAAGAAAGAAAAGAAGGAAAGAAAGAGGAAGTTCTTCATGTATTGATATGGAATGATCTTCAATATATGTTCAATGAAAAAGGCATACTGCCAAATCATACCCAATCTAGGTTATTCATATGAGGGGAGAAAACAGAGGCAAATAACATACGTATTTGCTTGGGATGCTACTGAAAAAAGGAGTCATGCCCACTACCTCCCACAGCAGCACCTGGGTGATGGGGAACCAGAATGACAAAGAGTCTTTTCAGTATGCAGCTTTCTGCAGCTTTTAAATTTTGAGCCAGTTAACTATATTTCCTATTCCAAAAAAAATGCAACAACAGTAAAAATAATAAGGGGTTAAATTAAAACAGAGTCAGTATGGTTTAATGGTTTAATATCAGAGACTCTGGAGACAGACCACATGACTCCAGATCCCAGATCCGCCACTGCCCTGCTCTGTGACATTGGCCACCTTACTTAACCTCTCTGTTCTCCATTTTCCTTCTCTGTGAAACGTGGATAATAATCTAATATCATAGCATTGCTGTGGGACTAGAATGCTCTTAGAACAGTTCTTGGCACATAGGAAACACTGCCTGGGTGTTCGCTATTATTAGTGATACTTAGTAAAACTTAAAAATGGTATCTATCCGGTAACACAGGTGACGAGGCCTTACACCAGGTACTGACTGTGGCATGGATGGCAGTGGCTGGATCGGAGAGCCCTGTCTGTGTTGGCATTGAGCAGATTTGGACCTAGAGAGGTGACAAGAAAGGAAGGTGCTGGAGACACTGGGTGATGAGGTACATCAGGGCTAAGACTCCAGAGTCAGAATAAAGATGTGAAATCAGAATGCTCGGCCCCTCCCCCACCCCAAAGCACAGCCTCACCGGAAATGATTCAGTGCGTTTATGGTGTTAGTTTCATCTCTTTCCCAGTTGTATGTTTATCACCCTACAAGAAGGAGCTGTGCATCCTGACGTTATTAATGGAAATTATGAGCCCCATGCACCACGCACACATTGCTGGTATCCTCCAGAGACTTGAGCCTGTCTCGTGTAATTAACCTGCTGTTTCAAAATCCCTATTTACAAGGGAACTGATTTTACACTAACACCTCATTTCTGAGAGCTTTCTCCAGTACAGACTTGACACTGACGATGAAGAACATTTTTTAAATAGTCTCTTTCGCAGAGGGAGCCCCTTTGCAGGAGGTTTTTTGCTTTATTTGTACATTTTCTGGAACCAAGAAATAATTTGACTTGTAGGCTTAGTGTTACTTATCTCCTCCCCGTGACTGTTGACACAGTGCAGTCATTCTAATGCAGAACGGATTCCAGCTCCAGCTGCAGCAGAGAATTTGCCTGAGCCTCCAAATTTGCAGTGTTGGGACTTGGCCCCAGCTCCAAGACGATTGATAGAGGCAGTCCCGTCCAGAGCCCAGCATTTTCGCACACTTTCCTTCTGCCGATCTAGGCAACAACCAGGTGATGGCACTTGGGCGGCTTGGGGGCGTGAATCAGCCCAATCTTGACGCACCTGGGCGCTGGATGCGCGACCTGGCAGAACCCTTTAAATACACATTCGCAGTGACCGGTGAAAGGGGCAATGCCTTACAAATGTCTTAGATTCAGCAATCTGAAAGTCTGACATTTTTTTTTTAATTGTGCCCTACATGTTCACGTTTCTGGAGCTGGTTTTTTATATGTCGCAGTTTTTATTTCATTTTGTCTCTAAGATTTTACTCTGTCCTTAGGGAAATCAGAATTGTCCGTGCTTTGGGGAAAAGTTGAACAGGTGCACCAGGGGGCAAACAGAATTATATAACAAAATCACATTCCTAGAGGAAAAAAAGATATAGAAAAACAGACCGAGAAGGCGTAAAATGTACGCTTTTTTTCTTACTTGCTTTCTGTGCACTTAAATATCACCTTAGTGTTAAGCCCTGCTTTTCTCCTTTTGGGAACTGAGCCCTGATTTATTTCTCCCCAGTCTAGCATTGGCCTTTACCTAACCTCAGGAGAGTTTTTAAGGTTTGCTTTCATAAAGCCTCACAGTGCTGATAAAAATATTTCAGTATTATGTGACTAGGCATGAGTAGAAAAAGATGATGAAAGCGATCATGATTTTACATTTTGCTTAAAAAAAATAAGATAAAATGCATCAAATGTCACATTTCCATTAAAGGTGGACCTCTGAGGGTGGTTTAAAAAAAAAGGCAGCAGTTTATTATGGGTTGTTCTTATTGTTCTTTGGTTTGGGAGCTCCTTCGGGAAGCTTCATAATAAATTTTGGTCCAAAACGTTAGCTCTGATAGGGATTTCCAAGATTATTGAAGCAAACGGCACCTAGAATCCCCATGATGTCTTCCTAAAATATTACCCTTAGTTTATGTTCTGAGCAGTAGTGAGGTTTAACAGGGTTGTGAACCTTGAACCTTCCTGTTATTCAAAGAGCAGGTATTTTTCCTCCGCAGCTAAGGTGTAACAACCAGGTTCACCATTTTGAAAGTTTAAAAACAGCCAAGGATTGGGGCACCTGCCTTCAGCTCAGGTCATGATCCCGGAGTCCCAGGATCGAGCCCCGAATCAGGTTCCCTGCTCGGCGGGGAAACCTGCTTCTCCCTCTCTCACTCCCCCTACTTGTGTTCCCTCTCTCTGTGTGTTTCTCTCTGTCAAATAAATAAATAAAATCTTTAAAAAATAAAAAAATAAAAATAAAAATAGCCAAGGATTGCATTTCCCCCATTGATGAGATAATTCAACCTCTTAGAATAGGAGTGAGCATAGTAAGAGGATTCTGGCCCCCAAGAAATGCAGGCTTTGGTGAAGGTGGGATATATCTGTGCACCTGATGCTCCCAGAGCACGGGGCAGGGCTGGGGGAGATACAGAGGCCCGAGAGTGAAAGGAAAAGAACAGCCAAAGATTCTCCATCTGGCTACACTTTTCAAGGCCCACGCTGTGTTAGCATTATGATTGCCTCAGAAAAACTCATTAGTATCAGAGAAAACCCAACACAAACTATTTTTTTTAGGAAGTAGAAATTATAGTGTCTTACCTAACAGACCTTATTGCAGGAGTTCATTCCATTTCTGGAAGAGAACTTTTTTTTTCCCAAACCTATACATATATATTTCTTAGGAAAACTTGAAATCCAGTTTGTATATCTAATGACCTGAACAATAATCACGAACTGCTTAAGATGCACCCAAAGGTCTTTCAAACACATTTTAAAATGAAAGTAAGATCAGACTTGAGTTTCTGACTTAATTTGAATATTGACAAAGAATTATATATTCACTGAGAATCTTACTGTTAATAACACCATTTGTCATTGTGCTTCCTGAAGGAGTTTAAAGAAGGTCTATTAATCATGCACATAAAGTGCATTAAGGGATGACTATTAATAAAAAGGGAAAAATTCTCTTACCTCCCTGGAAAAAGAAAACACTGACATTAATATTACTGTTCCCAAAAGTAGTTCTAATCTATTCGCTAATAAAATTATGGGAGTGATTTTTGAATTATTTTTTATGATTCTCCAGTAGCCTTGATATTGACAAATCTTTCATGATTTGTATCGACCAGATTTACGAAACCATGAAATTGATGCAAAAAAATATATTTACAACAGCAGTCCAGAAAGCAATCCATCTTATCCATAGGTTGCACCGCAGAATTATTTGGGCAAAATGCAGAGTGAAGAAAAGCAATGGCATTCCACCAGACTCTTCAGATGCCATTTTATATTGCAATAAAATGGTTTCTGGGCTCTCAGAGAACTCAGGGCCAGACAGCTCTCTCACAGCAAGATCCTTTGAACCTTGATTTCAATTCAAAGTCATGTAGAAGCAGACTATGTTTTTTTTCAGGTTGCCATTGCTGAGTGAAACCTTATCTTGTTTTTAACATGTTAAATTCTTAATTTGGGGGTTGGGTCTTTTTTTTTTATTTTTCCATTTATATGTAAAAGAAACCATATGATAGTATTATAAGAAGAATAAATTATTTCCTGCAACTAGGGAGGCAAAGATTTATCACTTTTTTAAAAAATTTGTTTGTTACTTAAATGTTAGCCTGTTGGTTCAGGATATCCACACAAATGCAGTACACATGTCTCAGATCCTTCCAAAAAGAAGATGCTTTTGACTTACCTCTTTTTGGCTTATCTCTTAGAAAAAAAGTGATAGAAACATAGAAGAAAAAAAACAGAGTGGAGAGAATGAGTATCTTGGTAAGTATATATAGATATAGATAGATGCAAAGACATTGAGAAACTAAGAGAACAAAAGTAAAGGAACTTTTCAAAGACTCAAAGAATGAGTGAAAAAAAGGTGATTTCAAAATAAATTACAGCAAATGAACAAAATGATTTATTTCAAAGCTGCAACTATTGAAAAAATGAGATATTTTAAAAAAATATTCATATTGTCAGTGTGTGTAAGTCAGCTTGGACTACCATTAACAAAATACCTTAGACTGGGTGGTTAAAACCACAGACATTCATTTTTTTACAGTTCTGGAGGTTCTAAGTCCAAGTTCAAGGTGTGGCCAATTTACTTCCTGTGAGGGCTCTCTTCCCAGCTTACAGGTGGCTGCCTTCTCTCTATGGCCTCCCATGGCCTTCCTTGTACACATAAAACAGGGTGGGGGGGCACCCTTTGATGTCTCTTCCTATAAGAACATTCATGCTGTTGACTTAGGGACCTACTTCTTTGACCTTATTTAACTTCATGTATTTCCTTCAAAGTCCCATCTACAAATACAGTCACACTAGGGCTTAGGGCCTCAACATACAAATTTTGGAAGGACACAAACATTCTCTCCATTATTAACAATCAGTAAGGGCTCATCCTAAGAGTTGAGTAAATAACAGTTTTTTCCAAATGCAGCTCTCTGGTTTTCCATCATGGAGATCTAACAGTTTTTCTTCTTCCATACTCTCCTGTTTTCATTCCCTTTTCAAAGAGAAAAACCTAGCAAATGAGGTCTCCCTTAGCCATAGAGCCCTTAGCTGACCTGTCCCAGAACTCTTGAGTTTGCTTTCAAATGAATCACAACACACCTTCCTTGACAAATCCTGAACTACGGCTCTGGTGTCCCCCAAATTTATTTTTTCTTGTGTCACTTAGAGATTTTGAGTACAGACTTTTGGGTCTGTGAGACCAAAATGATCCACAACCCAGCAATGAATATTTTTGTAGGTCGGTCTTTTTCATATGCTGATTTCAAGCATGATGTTCTATTTCTGTAATAGATATAATGAAGGCAACTGGTATTTGACCCCGCTAATTGACCAATCAGTTTAGGGAAAAGTGGAAAAGAGAATCACTTACCATCCATCCCTGAGCCAGCTGGTATTTATGGGTGGGAGTCGATCATAAATTTCTATTGTTATTTCTACGTCTATTTAAGCCACCTAGTCTATGGCCTATTGTTATATCAGACCAAACAGACTAACACACTAACCATAGGAATATTTACCTTTTTCAAAGATCTCATTCTTTAAATTTATTTGTTTACTTATTTCTTTATTGTATTTGGGGGGTGGAACAGAGAGGCAGAAAGAAAGAGAGAATCTCAAGCAGACTCCACATTGAGAGCAGAGCCTGAGGCACAACTCAGTCTCACAAACCTGAGATCATGACCCAAGCCAAAATCAAGAGTCAGATGCTAAACCAACCCAGGCACCCCTAAATATCTCGTTTTTTAATAGATTTCCTTTGCAAAGCCCTGGTGTGATTTGAGCTTATGAAATGGAGAGTACTCTCTAGAACATTGCTGGGGAGGCACCTTTTACTTGCCAAATAGTTGTTGATTTTGGAGACTTTCACTGTATTAAAATGTGACTGTGCATTTTTGGCAAATTTACCTTTGAGAGTTCCAACTCTGCTATTGTTTTTAGCTCTGCACAAAACACAGCATCAAGGTGTCACAATATTATGAATCTTGCCATCTGCTTGGAAGCTTTGTTTCTGATAGAAGTCGACTTACAGCCTACCTACTGAAAGAAAACAGCATTTTCTCCACAGAGCTGTGGGGTATTCCCTTTCATCCTATTTATAAAGGCCTTCTACTTAGTCATCTTACCTAAAAGGGAAATAAATTGGATTGTTGACATCACTACAGTCAATGAGCACTCAGTAAATGTTAGGTGAGTGCATAGATGGAGGAACAAAATTATTACAGTTTTTACTTTTACGTCAACTAATTGAATTATAGGACTTTATTGCCGGAAGTATCATAATTCATTTAGTCAGGTGTCTTTCTCCTAGATGTCTTGGAAGAAATTATTTTCCTAAACAATCAGTAAATGTTGGTTAATATTGTTTTTTTCATTAGTGTTCGCTATGTGCCAAACATCATTTTAAGTAACTTTCATGAATTATCTCAGTTAATTTTATAACAGCAATAATGTGATCAAAGACTGTTCTGGAACAGAAGTGGGGCTTCTTTATCTATAAATCCCTTCTCCAACAATTCCTTCATTAGGTAAGGCACTTTCAAGATTCTTCTGTCTCTCTCGGAGCCACACACACACACACACACACACACACACACAGTACAGGCACACTCACCTTTTTCCTGGTTCCCAAGGAAACCTGATTGGAAAAGTAAAACATGCCACCTTTGTCAAAGACAGTATTTTTAATGCTTCAATAATGAAAGAGAACAGAGGTAGGAGGAGAAGCAGATAGGCTCTGTTTAAAGCCGATGCTGTTCTGTGGTACATATTCTTCCCCTGAGGTTCTACTGGCCTTTGAACACTGAATCTTGGAGTGTGGAAATAGCCTGCCTCCTATTTCAGTCCTTGCTAAAGTTAGCCTCAAGAAAGTTTATTATTATAAAGGGCTTAAACCATCTTCTATGATGGCCCCTAGACATTCATTTGAGATGTATCTAGTGCAAGATTATCCATGGTGATGGGAATTGAGGGCAGCATCAGGCAATGAGGAGCACATCAAATCTCAAGCCCTCATTTTGGCCATTGGTGTGGCTTGGCTGTCACCTCCCCCATGTGAAGCCTGGGCAAGGTTTCAGTCCTTTTTCCTTGGACAGATACTAAAGAACAAGTCTTTCTTCTCCACCTGTGTTTGGAGTTCTGCCATCAGCTGATATCAGCCTCACATTACTTTTTTTTTAATTTGTACCTGGCACCTTGGAGATCTTACCCAGAGAGACAGAGTCCCTCCTATCCACATACCCCAGATATGCTCTTCATTTTCCCTTCAGAGCTGCCCTGGAAGTTATAACAAGAATACCACGAATAGCTTAGAAGCAACGGAAACGTATTTCTCACAGTTCTAGAGGCTGAGAAGTCCAAGGTCAGATGGCAGGTGATGGAATTCACTTTTGGGTTCATAAATGGCTGTTTTGTTTACTGTGTCTTCACATGGAAGAAGTGGCAAGCTAGCCCTCTGGAGGCTCTTTTATAAGAGCACTCATCCCAATCACAAGGGCTCTGCCACCATGACCTAATCACCTCCCAAAGGCTCCACCTCCAAACACCGTTACCCTGGGGAGTAGGCCTTCAACGTGAATTTCAGAGGAATACAAACATTCAGTCTGCAGCAGACTCAGAGAGAAGGAAAAGAATGCAAGTAAGAACTGACATTTCTAATCACCTTTTCCTAGCAATGTGGGCCATTCAAGCCACCAAGGCTCAAGAAAATTAAGCACAAGTATGTCAGTGAAATGCTTAGTATTGCCTACAGTTAGCATTTGGGGTTAATAGGTCAAATTTATTACAAATAAAGCTGGTGTAATTGGGCATAAAGCATATTTATTTTTTTATTTAACATACCTATTTTTTAGGAGCAAGGAAAGGAGGCAGTATGAAATGGGGAAAGAGTCTTGAGTTGGTAGCTTGTGTCTGGCCTCAAACTGTGACCTTTCTTCAGCTTACCACTTCATCCCAGGGCCTCTTCCATCAATGGGGTGGGAGGGTAGCAAGGGAGGCTGATCTCAATGGGCCAGGACCCTTCAACCCTGAAATTCGGGGCTACTTCTCTTGAAGCCTAAAGCCCCTGTCCTTACTGATCTCAGAGGGCTTTGAGATTACAGCTTGTCCCTTGTGATCTAACAGTGTCCATGCGATGAACTCAATAACAGAACTTCTTGGTCAGGAAGATGGTCCCACAGCAAAGCATTGCAGGAGAGAAAGAAGTTCTGCCTCACAATGACGTGGATTTTAAGGACTGCTGGGGTCTCAAATGCAGTGAGGGGTACCAGGACCAGGTTCCTTACAGATCACATATAATATATGTTCTTTGGCCATTCCAACATTTCCATTGGTTTGCCTAAGGTCACACAGCTAGTTAGTCCCAGAGGTGAGATTCGTGGTAGAAGGGAAGAGAGTTAACATGTACTGATCCCTAGGTCTCTACCAGGCACTGTGCGTCCTATAGTTGCTGAGAGTTACCATCCCTAGTCTACAGAAGAATGCCTCCCCCATAGTCTAGACAACACGCATTGTATTAGTCCCCCTTTTTGAAAACTTTGTCAGAGTGTGGTTATTTTAATATTCTCAATGCACCCACCCAAACTTACTTCATAAGCTCAGCAGATGTTTTTCTGAATCTGTATTCCCACTCTCAGCCCCCCTCTAGGGCACTGTAGGCGATTCCTAGCATGCATCACATGCTTTTGGTGAGCTTTGCCCCATTTGGTCATTCATGTGCACACCTATGTGGCCAAACAACATGGAGATAGAAACTTTTTTTTCCTACAGATACAAACGTTAGAAAGAGCAACGACAGCAAGTATGTTAAGGATCATTCTTTTTTTAATATTTTATTTATTTATTTGACAGAGAGAGCACAAGTAGGCAGAGAGGCAGGCAGAGAAAGAGGGGGAAGCAGGCTCCCTGCTGAGCAGAGAGCCTGATATGGGACTCGATCCCAGGACCCTGAGATCATGACCTGAGCCGAAGGCAGAGGCTTAACCCTCTGAGCCACCCAGGCGCCCAAGGATCATTCTTTCTAAGGAGAAGTACAAATCACTTCAAATCTTAACCTTCACCCAACTTAACCATGGCCCAAAGCTTCAGCGTAAATGAGTTCTGTTTTTCCTGGCTTTTTAAGTGCTGACATGTTACTCTCTCCAACATCATGGCACACTGAAGGAGCTCCCCAGTGAAAATGAATAGCACTCCTGAGACCTGAAGGACGCCGCCCTTTTGTAGGGGAAAGAGGAGCGAGAACTTCACTTCCAACCCAAATCAAGCCCCAACCCAGCTGAAATCTGGGTAGGTCCGGGTGATCCTCTGAGGTTGCTCCTTGCCACCTGGAATTGAGGGCAGCATCAGGCAATGAGGAGCACATCAAATCTCAAGCCCTCATTTTAGCCATTGGTGTGGCTTGGCTGTCACCTCCCCCGTGTGAAGCCTGGGCAAGGTTTCAGTCCTTTTTCCTTGGACAGATACTAAAGAACAAGTCTTTCTTCTTGTTTTCAGCAATCTGAAACACTGAACTTGAAGATGGCCTATATTCAGATGCCTCCTGGGTTTTCATTTTAATTCTCTGATAGAAGAGATTACATTAAAATGGGCTCACCTTCACACTGAAGTCTTGCACAGTGGCCTTCACAGACAAGAATAAGAAATTGGGTTGCTCCCAAGAAATATTTTTCTAGATGGAGAAGCAACCTCTGGACTGGTGAATCCAGCTCAGGCCCCTCTGCCAGAAACCTGATGCCTCTCCTGGGGCAAACCATCCCTATCAGGCACAAGTAGAAATAGTGTAAAGTATAAACATCTGCCTTCTGCTCAGGTCATGATCACCAGGTCCTGGGATCGAGCCTTGCATTGTGCTCCCTGCTCAGCAGAGTCTGCGTCTCCTTCTCCCCTCCCTCTGTGGTCTCTCTCACTCTCTCTCAACTAAAATCAATCAATCAATCAATAAAATAAAAAGTTTCTTATTGTTGTAGGCCACAAGTGGACAGGCTATGGCTAGCCTCCCATTCATGAGATAAATAAAAAACAAGTTGTTGGTATGAGAGACCTCCCAATAGATACCAACCTACCTCTGAAACTGTTCTCTTCTGTCTTCCGATGACCGGGTCTCCAGGGGTCCAGGCCTCAGTTGTGATAAATGAATCCTAGAAGGTGATTGTCCAGTTGTCACTTAAGATATCTCTCTCTCTCTCTCGCTCTCTCGCTCTCTCGCTCTCTCTCTCTCGCTCTCTCTCTCTCTCGCTCTCTCTCTCTCTCGCTCTCTCTCTCGCTCTCTCTCTCGCTCTCTCTCTCTCTCGCTCTCTCTCTCGCTCTCTCTCTCTCTCACTCTCGCTCTCGCTCTCTCTCTCTCTTGCACACACATCCACACGCAGTTATCCAAATAATTCCATTCAGTCACTGAGGAGTTCTAGTTTTGGGTCTGCCCTACCTCGTTTTACAAAGATTCAGGGCTGCTTGCAAAAATATATCTAAGGAAAAAGGATAAAATGAAGAATTTTGAGAAAATTCAGCACAAGATGTAAAGGAAAAGGAAAAAGTGGGACTGGGAGAAGCAACACTGACCTCAGGGCTGTGGTTGGTGGGGGGAAACTACGAATTTGGCTCTGAATTCCCCAGTGCAAAGCAAGAAGAAAAAAATAGTATCATTTACCTGAGAAAGTATTTCTAAGATTTTTCAACATTTCCCAAAAGAAACATGACTTTTCTTTTGAGACATGAAAGCTGTTTTTCTCCCTTGATTCCTCATAAAGAGGACATTGGATTAGTCAGCGGAAGGTTCCACTGGGAACAACCAAAAACCCAAAGGAACAGTGGCTTCTGTAAGACTGAATTTTCTGTTTCCCTCAAATCAACATATGTAGCTCAGGACTAGAATAGACCTTGATGGGTGTCAGGAACTCAGATCCTTTTGTAGTTTTTCTCCACTTTGTGGTCCAAGAGGACTGTTGAAGCCAAAATGCTCCCATTCTGGCCCACAGGAAGGAGGAAGGAGAGTTGAAGGACACACTTCCATCCTTTAAAGATACATCCCGAAGTTGCAGAGGATTTTTCTGATGACCTCCCATGACAAGAACCTCACAAGGCCACACCTCATTGCAAAAAAGGCTGAAACAAACTGAGGGACTTGGAGGGCGGGGGTGGG
>PITA01003104.1:8192-145793 GCA_004023965.1 Spilogale gracilis | reverse complement strand
AAAGAAAGAAAGAAAGAAAGAAAGAAAGAAAGAAAGAAAGAAAGAAAGAAAGAAAGAAAGAGGGGCACCTGGGTGGCTCAGTTGGTTGGGCAACTGCCTTCGGCTCAGGTCATGATCCCAGAGACCCGGGATAGAACCCTGCATCAGGCTCCCTGCTCCGTGGGGGGCCTGCTTCTCCCTCTCTCACTCCTCTCTCTCTCTTGTGTTCCCTCTCTCACTGTGTTTCTCTCTGTCAAATAAATAAATAAAATCTTTAAAAAAAGAAAGAAAGAAAGAAAGAAAGAAAGAAAGGAAGGAAGGAAGGAAGGAAGAAAGAAAGAAAGAAAGAAAGAAAGAAAGAAAGAAAGAAAGAAAGAAAGTCCCTACTAACCCAGAAACATATGCCACAGGCCCAGAGCCTTCTCAGCAGTAGGTGTCAATGGTATGACGCTCGATTTCCAGTCGGAAGCTGTCACAACACAGTCTAGGGTAGAGTCTTATTCCTGCACTGCTTTCACTTTTGCTGTGGTCCTTACAAATCATCCTCCTGCTTTTTTGTTTTGGACTTTTCTGACTCATAAAAAGGAAATAATGTTTGGCAACTGACTAATTTTGAGGGAATGAAAAGGTAACTTGGCTAACTCATCCTAATCTCTACTTTTTAGAGATAATTTGAGGCAATGACCATTTCTAATCCTTACATTTATTCCTAAGGAATTTTTTTAATAGTTCATGGACATCATTCTAACTTCAGCTTATGGCCAAAAGTTAATACTTAGAGGGCTATGCAATCAGTACATAAGCATTTGCTATAAAAATAAAACATTCTGCTATTATTTAACATTGCTGCAAAGAAACATTTGAATCATCTACATACTGATATCACAGCTATAGGTAGGTACTATAGCAAGTAATACTATAGCATCAAGCAAAAATAAAATTCCCAAGTCAACTCAAGATGAGGGCCCCAAGGCAACACAACAAAAATTTATGTTTCACTAAGGCATGATATAGTAGGGGGGACTCTTCAACATAATCGTTCAGATTCTCCAAGCTAATGATAAGCCACCATGACACAGGCTTCCATGATTATAGTAGCAATAAGAACAATCATGAACTGACTTTAACAGTTTTGGTACAGAAGTGACTTCTGCTCTTTTATTCATCCAGAGAAAGTCACACAGACACACCTAACCAACGAAATAGGAAAGTGCAATCCAACCAGGGCACTCAGAGGACTGAGAGCTAGATGTACTTGGAGAACACTAGTCACTACCAAACTAGCAATGAAGAAATAAGGAATAGGTCATTGGCTCAGAACATTTTTCCCTTCCTTGAGGAAAGAAACATAACTTCATAAAAAAAAAAAAAAACCCAAATGGTTCCATAACTAAATATACTGAAGAGTCAATATAGTCAGTCCTTTCTTTCCACTCATTGCTGAAAAACAGTTTCTTCATTCAAAAGCCATGTCATGTGTGATAAACTGATATAGAACAAGGCATACAGTAATTGCACAGATGGTGGGTCTAGCAAAAGCATGGTGGGAAGGAAAGAATTCATTCATTGATCAAGTCCATGAAGATGTATCACTTCTCCCTCCTCAATGAGAAAAGGAGTTCAATATAATTATCCTACCACCAAGTTGGCGGGATGGACCTCATACGCTATTATATCATATAGATGATACTGCATTACTCTGTGGGAAGATTGGGCTGTCAGTGGTATTGGTGGCCCTTCAGTTTTGTTGAGACTAAGTAATACTGTATCTGTTAAACCCACACAAAACTTCTCTTCATGCTACCCGAACACTCCATCATGAGCCAATTGTGCAAGCAGTGGGACGGTGGAGGAAGGAGCTGAATGACATCTGGGTCAACATTGTTATCTATTTATTGAAAAACTCCTATGCAACACATGCTCATTTGTAAGTGTTCCCCCAGCACACAATTATCAATTCTGAATTCATTTTAGATCTATTTCATAGTCTTTTGCCCAGATTTTCTGGTTTTATATTATTCAAACTTCTCCCTTCTAACACCCCAAATATCCATTCAAACTTTTAGCTACTATACCTGAATCAGTGTAGGTCCATATCTCTCTACATCTCTCCTTCCATGTAAAATGGATGACCGCTCATGTCATATCACTTGAAGTTCTTCCCACAGTAAAGATTTACTTTCCCTGTTGTCCTTCATGGTATGCCTGGATGGGGTACAATGCAGCAGTAGTCCATTTCCAACCAATGCCAACATATCATGCAGAACTAAATGAGTATCCAGCTTAGTTATTTCCTCTGTCAACTGATAATGAGAAACACACTAGGTATCCATGTGTGTGGGTCAAGGAAGACGTGTCAGTGTACCAGGAAGGCATCATGACTGAGAGCTACTTGCACGTGCAGCATTTTGTGCTTTCAGAAACTGAGCCTCATCTTGCTCTGTCAATGTCAGTTCCCCTCGATGATATTAGGCAGCTTTGCATACTCAACCTTCTGACTTAGGGGATCAAGCATCACCCAGTTGATGATGGTTGCATGACTTGGATAGGAATTTAGCTTCCCTTAATCAGAAATGTGATCACTCCTAGACCCAAGTTGCCAAACAGAAAGTAGATTTTAAAAGAAAATTAATTGTTTTCTGAAAATGTTATTGTTTTTCTCTAAAGTCATAGGTGTTCTATGCTATTATTCTACTATCACAATACCAGAAGCACTGTACAACATCCCGTCATGGCACAGCTGGATTTACTCAGTCAGATAACCCAAATAAGAGCACTGCTTTGCAGCACAAGCTGGATCAGTGAAACAGCCTTCTCTTGCTCTGGGTCACACTCCAAAGGAGTAGTATTATGGATAGTTGACAAATAGGAAGGGTTAACTCACTGAAATATGGTATATATTTCCTTCGTTATCCAAAGATACCAAGCAAGAAGACACTTGGCTTAGAAATGTAGGTCAAAGAGGAGCCATTTATCTTCCACTTTGATGAAAATATCCTAACATAACTTAACCCCACAAATTCACAGGGATAGTATGCAGAAAGGTAAATTTTTAAGGGATAAGTCTCCTATCCTTTGAAATGTGTGTGCCTTACAAAGATATATAAAGTAACTGCTGCTTACTGCTCACCAAGATCTATGAGCAAGAATTCAACAATCTAGTGGACCAGGATATTGGTTTGGTGAGAGTGTTGTGATAAAGATTCTAGAGAAACAGAGAGAGTTGATGTCCCCCTTATGAAAGACAGTGAATATGTAGTATCAAACCTACCAAAATGAAGGCAAGGTCATTCTTATATTGTTCATTTACTGGTATTTTTGTGTGTGATGGTCTCTGCTGATTTTTTCTAATAAAGAGACTTTAACATTTAAATCTTCATCTGATTAAATATACAATAATCATTGTCATTCTCAGAGACCTCTCTTTTATACAGGACAAAGGAAGCTTTAATTAGGACAAGATAAGTACAAACACCCACTGTATATTTTAAGTCCCTGAAATTGACACTAACTGGTTTATGTTTTCATAGAGAATATGGTATTTCATTTGATTTTTTTTTAAAGATTTTATTTATTTGACAGAGAGAAACATAGCAAGAGAGGGAACACAAGCAGAGGAGTGAGAGAGGCAGAAGCAGGTTTCCCACCAAGCAGGGAGCCTGATGCAGGGCCTGATCCCAGGTCTCTGGGATCATGGCCTAAGCCTAAGGTAGTCACTTAACCAATTGAGCCACCCAGGCGCCCCTGATTTTTTTTTTTATTTTATATAGAGTGGTAATTCTAAGGGCTGCCTACTATTTAAAAAAACAGTGCTCATTCAGTGGATCAGGGGGACAATGTATTATTCTGCTAATTGTTGATTCAGCTATGTATTCAAAAACTGAGAAGATTGCCACAGATGAATTTTCAGGCACACCAGTAGATGTACTTTGGATAAAACTAAGTCATATGACTGATAAAGCACAATAGTCTTCGGGTCTATAGTTTTGTTTTGTTTTTTTAAGATCTGGGTTTATTCATTTGAGAGAGACAGCATGCATGAGCAGTGGGGAAGGGTAGAAGAAGAGGGAGGGAGACAATCAGACTCCACACTGAGCATGGAGCCTGACAAGGTACTTGATCCCATAACCTTGGGATCATGACCTGAGCCAAAATCGAGAGTCCAAACTTGGCCAACAGAGCTACATGGGTGCCCCTTGATCTGTAGCTATTAACATATCAAAGGGTCTGCATTTCCCTTTCTTTAAGTAAGACATCTTAATAAATAGACTTCTTTTAGGGAAGTCCAGAAAGAAATTTATAGTACATAAATTCGGTGGTATCACATGGTCCTTTATCACAAGGACGTAGCCTCTCCTGTGGTTATGGGTTTCCCAGCCTGTGCACTGGGCAAGGGCTCATGATCTGGTGATTGGGTGATGGGCCATGACTAACCAACACATGATTCAAGTCAGGTCTTTTTCACTACACCTGGATTTTTTTTTTTTTAATTTAAACTCAATTATACTTTGGTAACTTCACAAGTACTTTAATTCTAAGGAATTATCATTTATCATCCACAACAAAATATCACTGGGAGGCCATCAACTATTGAAAAACCATACACACTTCATCTTTGGTAGTTAACTGCTACCATTTGGCCTTGACCACTCCATAACCATACCATCCACACCAAAAGCAGAGCTAATTACAATGGCAGCAGTTCCTAACTTCCTGACTAGCGTGGGAGAACTTAGCTTAAGGATATAGGAGCTCTTCGCTCAAGTATGGTGCCAAATGTCTTATGAAAGGAATTGTCTTCAGGGTGCCTGGGTGGCTCAGTCATTAAGTGTCTTCCTTGGCTCAGGTCATGATCTTGGAGTCCCGGGATTGAGCCCCATATCGGGCTCCCTGCTCTGCAGGAAGCCTGCTACTCCCTCTCCCACTCCCCCTGCTTGTGTTCCCTCTCTCGCTGTGTTTCTCTCTGTCAAATAAATAAATAAAATCTTTATTTTAAAAAAGGGATTGTCTTCTGAGTCCTTTTAAAAGACAGAGTAAGGGGTGCCCAGGTGGCTCAGTCCTTAAGCGGCTGCCTTTGGCTCAGGTCATGATCCTGGAGACCTGCGATCCAGCCTGGCATCGGGCTCCCTGTCCTGTGGAAAGCCGCTTCTCCCTCTCCTACTCCCCTTGTTTGTGTTCCCCCTCTCGCTGTATTTTTCTCTGTCAAATAAATGAATAAAATCTTTTTTAAAAAAAGTAAATAAATAAAAGACAGAGTAAGAAGACAAATAAGTATATCGCAAATGATAAATCCACCAAACATTTGAATCCCTCTGCAACAGCACAATAGAAATATGATGCTTGCCACAGATGTAAGGCACATGTTACTTTTAAGTGTTCTAGAAGTCATATTTTAAAATACAGTAAAAAGAAATAAGTGAAATTGTTTTTAACATTTAATTTTGTTTAACTTAATATAAGATAGTATTTCAATATGTAATCCATATAAAATTATTATTAAGATAGTTTACATATTTTTGCACAATTTTACACTTAAAGGACATCTTGATTTGGATTAGCCACATGTGAAGTGCTTGATAGCCACACACATTCCTCCCACTCCGTATGCCAAAGAATTTCTGGCATATAAATTTTATTTACTAAACACATCATTGGAACATAAGTTTCGGTCCATACCAAGCATACAGCTAGAC
This sequence comes from Spilogale gracilis, assembly GCA_004023965.1. Lineage (NCBI taxonomy): Eukaryota > Metazoa > Chordata > Mammalia > Carnivora > Mephitidae > Spilogale > Spilogale gracilis. Next base: position 140,121 of record PITA01003104.1, on the reverse strand, counting down.
CACTTCCAGCTGTTCAAACTAGCCCTTTGATTCTAGAACTCTCTTAAATCCAACCATATTAATAAATGCAATCACTTTAAAATCAGTTTTCTCCCTTTTTTAGTCCAGCACATTTAGGATCATACCCATAGATATTCTACAGTTTCTGTTGGTATACATTAGCAAAATCCAGTAAGCCTTCTCTTTCTGGCCTGGGTAGTGTAGCTGTGACCCCTTGGGAATCTGATCTTTGCTTTGGAGATAATTAGCATTAGAGTAGGGTTCAAGGGGGATGGATATCCTTTAACTTGGTAACTACCTCACCAACGGTAGGCAAGGTGATTCAGCTTTATCTGATGAGAAGAAAGGGTTCTACCTGCTGGCGAGGAAAGATCAGTGGAATCTGAGGGGTTCCGAGTGCTCAGGCAATCTGAACCTCTGTATAATTCCATTCCATTTTCACGTTCGCTACTTTCTCCAGTCAGTGCTCTACATTTTGACACGAAAGACCGCTCTCCAGCAATACTTAGATTTTTAGCTCCAATGGCCCTAAGGCTACAAGTCAACAGACATTCTCTATGCCCATGATTGTGCCTTGAGCCAAGAATTTAAAATGCTGCATGTATCACTTCGCTAAATGATTCCATGCAATGAGAAGCAGACAGCCCACCTACAAAGTCCTTCTATTCTTTATTAATTGCCTAATGTAAGAAACATTCAGGTCACCAAAGCCTTGCCTCAGCTGGTACTCCATACCACGTGACCACAAGCGACACATGGCAGTACTCATATGTCACTTTATATTATAGACAGCTAGGGTCTCATTTCCCATTTTTATTTACTTAATTAATGGAGATATAATTGGCATATAACATGTTAGTTCAGGTGTACAATATAATGATACAGTATTTGTATATATTGCAAATGATCCCCACAACAGGTCTAGTTAACAGTAGTTTTGGGTTTTTTGTGAAGAGAACTTTTAAGATTTACTCTAAGGTCTCATTTCCTAGTTGCATTCAGGTTTCAGTCACTTGAAATCACAAATCACACTTCAAATCATTCATATAGGTAATAAATCCCAGATTCTCATCCTGAAGGTCCTGTGGCTGACATTAGCCTTCACTGGATGGTGAGTTGAAGATAAAGAAGTAAAAAATTATTCTCGACACGTTTGTAAGAAAGGATTTAATACAGGCGATTAGATGCTTATAAAATCGCCAGGAAAAGAGATGCGAGACCTTTAAAATAACCCCTCAGAGGGGCGCCTCGGTGGCTCACTGATTAAACAGAGGACTCCTGATTTGGGCTCAGTCATGATCTCAGGGTCCTGGGATGGAGCTGCTCATTGGGCTCCCAGCTGAGCTGAGCCAGGAGTGGGCTTCAGGACTCTCCCTCTCCCTCTGCTCCTCCTCCCCACTTGTGCGTGCACATCCTCTCTCTCTCTCTCTCTCTCTCTCTCTCTCTCTCTCGCTCTCTCTCTCTCTTTCTCACACACACACACACACATACACACACACACAACTAAATACATAGATCTCTAAGAAATAAAATAAAATAATCCACAGGAGAGATTAGCTCAAGAAGTCCACCAGTGAGGCAGTTAGGTCTCACTTAATCAAGAGGCAACATGGCAATGAAAATTCTTTACATCTAACACTTCCAAGTCTGTCAATGAGCCAGTAACTTATACAGTATTTCTGAAAGTATAACATGTACCCGGTTCACATTCACTGTGATCATTTACATGTAGTGGGCACTTAGTGCTGTTTATTGCCATCCTCTCTTAGAATCCTCATGAAAGCTGACAGTGTGTGTTTTATTATCTCTATTTTGTAAATGAGGAAACTGAGTCAGAGATAGCTTAGGGCAGTTTTCCTGATTTGCCTCAAGTAACAAATCCAGGGAAGCTAGTCTATTCTCAGTTGCTTCCCATACCAAGGTGGAGGTTATCTATAGTAAGCTTCATGTATTATTAATAATTGCAAAGTCAGCATGTATAAGCTTTCAAATTACCACAGTTATCCAATTAACCCATGGTTACTTATATAGCCTTTAGTGCTTCTCTTCAGGAGCAGGCTAATGAATTTTGGTATAAATGATTATACAAGTGGGAAACAAAGGTCATAAAAAAAATGGAATACCTCATAATAGCTGTTACATAAAGGGCTTTTTATTCCCCCCAAATCAATTTTAAAGATTGAAGTCCAGGCAGCAGCGTAGGTGATTTTTATTCTAGTGTTATTCAGTTGGTTCTATGAAATTTTTAAAAACTAGTAATAATGATATATCAATTTCTTAAGTATAGCACTTTAATTTTACAGACAAAATAAGAGAACCATGCATATGTAGTAAAAATATAAAGACATGCCTGGAATGATTTACATCAGCTTTAAGATGCTGGTTATTTCTGGGAAAGTGACCAGAGGGAAGGTCCAGGATATGGGTAAAGCTGTATCTATATGTTTTGGGCTTTATTTTAAAATTGGATGTAATAAAAAGTTGTCAAAACTTTAGCAGTTGTTTATGTGATATGTAAATGAGTGCCTATTCTATTTGTATGGTTTTCTGCATGTAGGAAATATTTTGTAGTTTGAAGTTACAGAGTTTAAAAAATTATTAAAGTTAATTTTTTAAGAATTATTGCAGTTCTACAAGATTCCATTACATAACATGGCCTACTTTGTTATATGCTTTATGCTAGCGCTGCATTTTAAAAACAATATGTAATAGAACTTGGAGAGAGCACTCTAAATCTACACAGCTATGTTAAAATCAAACCAAAGGAAAGAAGAAAAGATCTTTTGTCCAAGATTTAAATCTTGTAAAATATCTGTTTGATGTCCTGGGATTTTAATGCCCATTCAGGTCAGGCATGACCTCAGTTTTTAAAGACTTAATCCAGAAAAAAATGCCTGAAACTGATTTTTCTATTTAAAAAAAATGAGACATACTGATATACCTTAAGATCAAGAATATGAGATACATAAAACATTCTCATTCTATGATTTAAAATATGTATAGTGTATGATTATTATGAGCACATGTTCATTCATTATCTTTTTTCAAATGCAATTTAGATGTTTTCAACTTAAAAAGAATGAGTGGAGACACACAAAGTCCTTTCACAAAGAACTGTACGGAAAAAAATTACCATTTCCAGAATAGGGATTTGCCACCGAAATCCTCATTAGTGACAATGTTCTGAAGAGAATCCTTCAGACTATTCACTCTATAATTTAACCAAGACACAATTCTGAACCAACCAGAGGTGAGACACTCACATCTTTTAGTGTACTTGTTCCTTTTAGTTTTAACCTACTTTTTAAAAATCTATTTCTATTTTAAGTTCCTAGCAACAATTGCACTTATACAAGGACAAAAAGTTGTATAAGGAGAAATTCAGAATTGAACTCAATAATTAATGACTGTCTTAAGATAAAAATGAGATAAAAAGAAAATTCTAGAAACAAGTCCTCTTATTACCATTTCATTGTAATTTAATTCATTTCTCTGGTACTTAATTCAAATAAAAGTATTAGAATACCCACAGTATCTTTGTAAAAGTTGAATGGGCATTAGGATTTTGTCATCAATGCTTAAAAGTGACTAGATGAACAAGTGAAATGCTGAGAAAAGTTAAAATAAGGTGATCCTTCAATTACAGAAATGCATTTTTTTCTACACAAGTAGCTGTAATGTTCTTATTACTTACAAAAATAAGACATTTATACACTGTATCTTAGAGTTTTCAATGCCTGAAAGAGAAAAATAGTTTATAAAAATTAATAATTGTTTTTATCATTTATACTATATTCACTTAAATTTGCTTTGCAAGTAACTGGGAGAATCAACCAATTAAACTCATACCAAAGTTCTATGGATTACTTAAACAGAATATGAAATAAAAATTCTGTGGACAGGGCATTTGGGTGGCTCAGTTGGTTAAGCGACTGCCTTCTGCTCAGGTCAGGATCCCGGGGAGCCAGGATCGAGCCCCACATCGGGCTCCCTGCTCAGCGGGAAGCCTGCTTCTCCCTCTCTCACACTCCCTGCTTGTGTTCCCTCTCTAGCTGTGTTTCTCTCTGTCAAATAAATAAATAAAATCTATAAAAGAAAATTGTGAAATATTCTGTGGTATACTTTTATATTGAGCTAACATTCTCACAGACAGTAAAGAATTATTTGTTTTATCAGGAATAGTTTAGATTGCCTTTTAATAGATACCTGTATTCTATAACTTAAAAAAATTTTGCTGGCAAGTTCAGGGAAAATTTAACTTTTTAATTTTGATTCCAGTTAGTTAACATACAGTGTTATATTAGTTTCAGGTGTACAATATAGTGATTCAACACTTCTGTACATCACCCTGTGCTCATCAGAAGTGCCCTCCTTAATCCCCATTATCTAGTTCATCCATCTCTCTATCCATCTCCCCTCTGGTAACCATCATCCTGTTCTCTAAGTTAAGAGTCTGTTTCTTGATTTCTCTCTTTTTCCTTTACTTGTTTTTTTTTTCCTTAAATTCCACATATGAGTGAAATCATATGTTATTTGTCTTTCTCTGACCTATTTTGCTTAGCAGTAAACTGTATAACTCCATTGCATTTGTCACTGCAAATGGCAAGATTTCATTCCTTTTTTATGAATGCATAATATTATCCTCCTGCGCGCACGCGCGCGCACACGTACATACCATATATATATCATATCTTATTTCTTCATCATCGGTCAATGGATACTTAGGTTGCCTCCATAATATGGTTATTGTAAATAGTGTTGCAATAAACATAAGGGTGCACATATTTCTTTGAAGTAGTGTTTCTGTATTCTTCAGGTAAATACCCAATAGAGTGATTGCTGGATCATAAGGAAGTTCTCTTTTTAACTTTTTGAGGAAGCTGCATACTGTTTTCCACAGTAGCTGGCCCGTTTGCAATCCCATCAACAGTGCATGAGTGTTCCTCTTCTGCGCATCCTTGCTAACACCTGTTGTTTCTTGTGTTGTTGATTTTAGTCATTCTGATAGGTGTGAGGTTATAGCTCATGGAAGTTTTGATTTCCATTTCCCTAATAGTAAGTAATGATGAACAACTTTTCATGTGTCTGTTGGCCATCTGTATGTCTTCTTGCAAAAATGTCTATTCATGTCTTCTGTCCATTTTTCCATTGGATTCTTTATTTTGTGAAGTGTTGAGTTATATCAGTTTTTAAATATACTTCAGATGATAACTCTTTATCAGATATGTCATTTGCAAATATCCTCTACCACTGCATAGGTTGCCTTTTAATTGTGTTGATTCCTTTGCTATGCAGAACCTTTTTATTTTGATATAATCCCAGTATTTTACTTTTCCTTTTGTTTCTCTCACCTCAGGAGACATATCTAGTATGAAGTCGCTACAGCTTATGGCAAAGAAGTTACTGTTTATGTTCTCTTTTAGGATTTAGTTATAGTTTCAGGCCTCACTTTAGGTCTTTACTCCATTTCTTAATTTATTTTTGTATATAGTGTAAGAAAGTGCTATAATTTCTTTCTTTGGCATGTCACTGTCCAGATTCCCAACACCATTTATTGAGGAGACTATCTTTTTCCCACTAGAAATTTCTTTTTGCTTTGCTGAAGATTAATTGACCATAGTCAATGTTTGTGGTTCATTTCTGGGTTTTCTAATCTGTCCCATTGATCAGTCTAATTTTGCGCCACTTCCATTCTGTCTTGATCACAACAGTTTTTTTTTTTAAGATTTTATTTATTTATTTGACATAGAGAGAGAGAGAGATCACAAGTAGGCAGAGAGGCAGGCAGAGAGAGAGGGGGAAGCAGGCTCCCCGCCGAGCAGAGAGCCGATGTGGGATTCGATCCCAGGACCCTGAGATCATGACCTGAGCCGAAGGCAGAGACCCAGCCCTCTGAGCCACCCAGGCGCCCCGATCACAACAGCTTTGTTATAAAACTTGGAGTCCAGAGTTCTGATGCCTCCATGTTTGCTTTTCTTTTTCAGGATTGCTTTGACTACAGGCACCTGGGTGGTTCAGTCAGTTAAGCATCCGCCTTTGGTTCAGTTCATGATCTCAGGGTCCTGGGATCGAGCCCTACATCGGGCTCCCTGTTCGGCAGAAGATTATATATGTATATATATAATTTATAAATATATAAATATATATAATATATATGGCTTTATGTTTTCCACAGGGAGTTCGTAATGGTAAATATAGTAAATCTCTGATTTATAGATTTTAGGAAATCTCTTAACTACAAAACAAAGGTACTATCATTTCCTTTATTTGGCAAGTGTTTCTTTTTTTTTTTAAATAGAATATTCGCTTTTTTTGAAAAAAAAGAAGCAATTGTTAGAACTGTATATTCTTCAGCTAGTCAAGTTGCTTTAATTTTAAGCAATGCATCCATCTGTGTAAATGGCAACTCTGTTATGGTAACTAGATTTATGAGATTTCCCAAGATATCCAAGGACTTTCCATACATATATAACCTTACATCAGATTTAATAGGAACAAAACAAGTAGGAATTAGAACCTAAGCTAAGACTTCTAGATACCCTCATCAATTGGCAGAGATAATCCAGCCTACAAAAATAAGTGTTTCCCAGAGCCATTTAGAGAGCAGAGCTCCATAAATACCAAATGACGGCCATAACCAACATCACTGAGATTGGTTGACATCTTTCAGGCTAATGGTGTGTAATTATGGGGTGTACTCTTTCTACCACATAGATGTTACACTGAGAGTTTTTTCAATCCACTATAATCTCTCTTCAACAAATCTTGTTTCTAAGTTGGACAAAACAATGTATAAATAAAATTATTTTAACAATATCAATGCTAATATAAATTTAGAAAGCATGCATCGTTTCTTTTTTACTATTCACAGTAGGCCTGGAACTCCTAAGATAAAATTAGTATGTGAAATCCAGATTGGATCTAATACTAGAGTTTTTCACCTAGAGGTAAATTGAACTTGCCAGATTGCCAGATTACTCTCCAGAAGGCTACACCACAGCAGCTGATGAGGTTCCCAATCTACCAGGTGTATAATCATGTTATATCATTCAATTTTCATTTCTTGGATTATTACCGAGTTGGAGTATCACTTTGTATGCAATGGTTTTTAAGATTCCTCTTCTGTAAATTGACTATGTACATTGTTCATTTGTCTTTTGTAGTCATCACTCTTTTCCTCTTGATTTTGAGGAGTTTTTTGCTGATTTTACATATTTCAGGTATCTTTTCCCTTTAGTCATTTGTCTGTTTTCTTTATCCATGGTGTCTTAAACAGAAATTCTTCATTCTCAGGGGCGCCTGGGTGGCTCAGTCGGTCTGGCTTCCTGCTCAGTGGGGAGTGGGAGTCTGCTTGTCCCTCTCCCTCTCTCTCTGCCTCTCCCCCACCCCTGCTTGTGTGCTCTCTTTCAAATAAAATAATAAATAAAATATTTTTTAAAAATCCATCATTTTATATAAATCACAACATTTCATTTTATCCTGTGGTTTTGTTTTTAAGTTGGTCACAAAAATAAGCTTCTACATTTTTTCTAATAACAGGTTTGCTTTTAAGTTTTGCTTTTCAATGCATGTTAAGGTCACTCTATACATAGTTTTTTTTTTCTTCTTATAGTAAGTCAGTTTTCCCCATACCATCTACCAAAGCCACCTGTCCTTTCTCCCTTGGTAACAATGCACAGATCATATCCCCATATGTATGTGGGCCTGCCTCTGGGCTGTTTCATTACGTTAATCTATACATCTGTTCTTACACCAATACTGCCCTGATTTCATTAATACAGTTTTGTAGTAGTCCTTCAGATAAGATGGGGCCAGGGTATGTAGGTCATCCCGTCCAAAAGCATGGATTGTGTCTATACTAATTAAGATAATCTAGTAATGTGACTTTGAGCTAACTGACTTCTCTAAGGCTTAGAATGATGTTAATAGTACCTAATGCATGTGGTTGCATGAGAAGTAAAGGATTCTCATGGAGGCCTATCGCTGAACAAGTGACAGGTGCATCATAAGTATCAAATACATGTTAACAATAAGAATTGATAATTTTTTAAAAATCAGAAAGTACTAAAAATAAATAAGTAAAAGTAAGTTTATTTATTTTTTTCTAAAGATTTTATTTATTTGACAGAGAGAAACACAGCTAGAGAGGGAACATGAGGAGAGGGGGTGTAGGAGGGAGAAGCAGGCTTCCCGCAGAACAGGGAGCCCGATGCGGGCCTCGATCCCAGCACTTGGTGATCGTGACCCAAGCCGAGGGCAGACGCTCAACAACTGAGCCACCCAGGCACCCCAATAAAAGTAAATTAAAAAAAAAGAAGGTACTATAAACTAGATTTCTGCTCTCCTTAGAGGACAGAGATAATCTGTACAACATTGCAATTGTACATTTGTTTTACTTTAAAAATATCCAGTGCAAACACTGGATTTATTTATCACTAGAGAACAACCTGAACAAATAAATTTTCAAGTGTTATGTCCTTATTTTTTACTTCCAGAAATAGCCTAAGTTTGTATAAAATGTTTTCAACTAATTCTGTTTTACAACTTGACCAGCACTAGCTTGGCATACTTTTTAAATTTTTAAATAATTTTTACATTATTTTCCAAATAACATGACTATGAAAGAGTGTAGGATTCTTCAGGGAGGCAATCCAGATTTCCACAGACTTGAGAGGACAAACATGCACCGAATCTCATTCTTCATCCCTGCTCCAGGCCAATAAATCAGAATCCCCAGGGGTGGAAGGCATACACTGATATTTTTGTTTTAAAATTTCCACTAGATAATTTTAATGTGCTGAAAGGGTAGAGAACCATTGTTTTTGTGGAGGGTTCAGGCCCCAGTCTCCCCTCTTCTCACATCAGGGTCTTAGACTTGCAACCACTGTGAGTCACTGACTAAATGCCCCATTTGTTAAATTAAAATGCAATTTGATTTCTTCTTGTCCTCCATCATCTCTAAATAAGGCAGAATGTCTTCATTAAAACCAGTAAATAAGAGTTAAAGTCAGAGAAAAGTCAAAGTAGACTCAAAGTCTGATCCTCTTATTTACTAAATGTGATTATTGATTATATAATTTGAATATATATGTTAATATGTTTGTTAGTATATATATATTTCTTCTTGGCTGACTTTTTGTAAAAAACTTCAAATGTGACAAAGGTGATAGAATTTATATTTATTAATTCTGGAAATTTCATTCTAGGGGGATAAATAATGTCTACTCTGAGTTGAGTTTTGCGGGAGATTTGGGCATATGTTGATAGAAATATATAAAGATAAAAACATTTAACAAATTCACAAGGCTAGTTGTATTTGTAAACTGCTGACTCAACAAAAAACATCTGTTTGTTTAACTGAAGTCGCCTTCATTTATCACAGTGATTACTGCTTTTCAGCTGGAGACACTGTGCTTGATTTCCCAAGTATGTGGGAACTCTATCTCTTAGAAGTCACCAAGCCTCAGTCAACAATATAAAAACTGATTTAAGACCAGGGCCTAAGCTCTATTTATGAATTTCCTAGTAGCTCATTCCTTTTTATGGGCATTATTCCATATTTGTTTTCAGCTATGTCTTATTTTCTTTTTCTTTTTTGATATTCCAATTAAAGGATGTATATATGAAAGCTTAAGTTCGCTAAATTCAGTAGGCTGCTATCAGGGCGGCTGGGGGGCTCAATCATTAAGCGTCTGCCTTTGGCTCAGGTCATGATCACAGAGTCCCAGGATTGAGCCCTGCATTGGGTTCCCTGCTCTGCGGGAGGCCTGCTTCTCCCTCTCTCACTGCCCCTGCTTGTGTTCCCTCTCTAGCTGTGTTTCTCTCTGTCAAAGAAATAAATAAAATCTTAAAAAATTAATAAAATAGCTGCTACTAGTATATGCAAATTATGCACTACTGTAATTAGATTTAGAGTTGTTTCTTTTTCATTGAATTCGGTCAAAACATATGCTCTGTTTTCACTATGTAACAATTTGTTTGACTGAATCTTTCACTTTCTATCTTCTGGTTTGAGAATCATGTTAGGATGACCTCTCTGGTGATTTACTTTCAAGTTTTTCTATTGTTTTATCATCAAACACATGTAAGATTTTATCCCAAGCCACTAAGAATTTATAGCTAATAATTTTATACTCATATAGTTAATCATCCGTAAGTAGAAGAATCGTATACAGCTCCTTGAAAGAAAACCTGAAAATAATACTTGCCATAAATAATGAAATAATTTTAATAATTTATCAAGAGCAGACTAGCACAAATAACTTTTATGTGTTTATCTCTTTGGATATACTGATCCATGTTAGTGACATTAGTTCACTAATAAGACCCAAGGATAATAAAGTTCTATCAAGGTGGAAGAAAAACCCTAAAGACCTGCCAACTTCTGTGTAAATTTTGGTATTTGGGTCACCCAATCATTGCCACAAATTTGCAACTGTTATATTTTTAATAATTGGCTTTTTAATCTTAAAAGTGATACAATTAAAAGAGATTCATATTAATTGACAAGCAGAATGTTTGGAATATCTAGTGATTGCTTAGAAGAGTTAAGTAACATCTTTACCTTGCCCATGTGTTTTATGGTTGTAATTTATGATGTTTAATCAGTTTGATTCTACTCTTGGTGATTGAAAATCTTGGACTCTCAGAGCTTCCTGCTGATGTCCTTTGAGCCATGGTCACATCACATAAGCATGACACTGTGATTAGAGTTATAAACTTATATTTGCAGGCTTTCGGGTGAAACATAGCTCTCAGCTGAAAACCAATAGATTTGAACACAATGAAAAGAGAAGAAAATCATCTAGATTACAAAAGTGTTCACACTTTGCATCTGAAAACGATACCTGTTTTTTTACATGGCATCATATACTTTCGTATGAAAAGCACTAATTCCTGAGGAGTAAATGTTGAAATATTATCTATTCACATACATACACACACACACACACAGAGGCATACACAAATACTGATAAACATTATTATGGAAAAAAGATTCAATAATGATGTTGACGTTAGGTGGGTCAAAGCTCTGACTACATTCCCTAGAGTATAATGATATCAGCTTCAATTAAATCTCAGCTCTGTGAGCTGAGAAATATATTGGTTCACATGAAACTTGTTTTACAAACCTCATTTGCATTATTGACATTTTGTCGAATCGTGGAATCATGCTTTAAAACTTAAATCCTAACGTGACTGTCTGCACTCTTCTCAAATGTTTAGGTTCAAGCAAAGAAATCTTACCCAGAAATCCTGCTACATCGAATTCCCTATGTATTTTTTGTGTTCATATAGCCTAGACAACATTATGGGAATATTTACCATTCTTGACGTTTTACTATTTACAGATCTCCAACGTTAATATACACACATACTGAAGCTATTTCTCCCCTTTCAGATTCTTGTGATTCTCAAATTAGCAGAGCTCTGCCAGAAGTAAAACCCTAAAGAATAACTCTGAGGATCAGAGCCTTAAGCAGAAACAAGTGGAATAACATGGAGCTCTAAGGCAAAAAACCAGTGAGGCTCTCTGAGATTCTGATGGGAGAGGCAACCTCTAGGCAGGTGGCAAATTCATGATTAATTCAGTTACAGTTAATCAAACTCTTGTCCAGTAACTTCCTAAAGTTACCATAATATCATATCATTTTTTAAAAAATCTAAAATTTGGTTTACAGCAGCTCACGTAACATAGGCACGACATTGTGATTTGCTAATAGAGTTTACATGCTCTACCCTTGGGAATTGGCAGAACCCATTTTATTGCTATCTTTGTTCCCAAACATGGCTTGGCCACCAAATTTGTCTCTTAATTCATGAATGTCATTAGGCCTTTTTCTCATGAGCCTATTGATCTCAATTCTCCAAAGTGTTCTCAGGTGCCAGAGTAGCTATGTCTGCATTTTAAAAAGAGTTTTGGTTTCCAATCATGGTGAAGCTTCTTTTTCCCATTGCCCCTGGAAGCCACTCTATCCGTTTAATACACAAACACGGTCAATATATACCTCAACCATCTGCTAGATTGGCCTGGTGCCCGATAACAAAGAAAGGACCACCTCCCTCTTCTTTGTCATAGGTACTGAACCTTCAGTTTATCCAATCAGCTTTCAAAATCCTGTAAATTATAGATTATCCTGGAAGTAATCTCTCTTCTGTTCAAGAATAAAACAGGGGTGCCTCAAGCTTCCTTTCAAAGGGACCCATCTGCTAATTAAGAGTTCAAACAATAGTCTTATCTCGAAGTCTTCTCTTCAAACTGGCCTTCTGCTTAAATCCAGGAAATGTCTTTATTACAGACCTTCCCAGAATACATAAGGATCAGATGACCACGAAAGCCCACAATCCCCAGTACATGGTTTCAAATAGATGTTTGAAGACTTAGTGAACACTTCTTATTTGTCACTTAACATAAATTAGTTCCCCTTACTGAGCAAAAGTCAGGCTTAATTTAGATAGGACCATGTGAATTCAGATCATGGATCCTTTCGAGGAGAAAGAGATTTAGTCACTGTGCAGTTTTTTATTGATTCTTGTGCACTTGGGCCAGCTATTACATCCTTAAATTTAGCTTCCTAAGCTATTCACTCATCTCCATCTTGATGAAAGCAGTGGAGAAAAAAAAAAAAAGGGAATATGGCTTAGGAAAAAAAAGAAGAAGAAAATTTTGGTGAGACAGACCTACATTTAAATTGATTACAATACCAATAGATGACACTGGGGAAATTGTTTAAGTTCTGTATGAAAGGGTAACATAACTGTATCCAAAAGGTAGTTTATGTGTATTAACTGAAATCGCATTTTTAAAGTATCCAGTCTAGTGCCCAGAAGTTAATACATTCAAGAAATATTAGTAATTATCCGTCACCTTTAGACTAAAAATAATGATGGTGCCTAAAAGTGTGTGGTGATTGTCTTCAATTTCTGTTTCCCTAATTGCCAGTGCCTAGTTCTCAGTATTGGAACAGCAAAGCTGTATGACATGGAATAAATTTGCCTTGGCCACACATTCATCTTTCCCTTTAAGACTTTTTAAAATATATTTTTTATTTGTACTTCTTGTTCCTGGTTTTATTGAGATATAATGACACACAGCACTGTATAAGATTCAGGTGTGCAACAGAATGGTCTGACTTAAGTATGTTGTGATGAAACAACCCCAGGAGGTTCAGTTAACATCCATCATCTCATAGAGATACAAAATAAAGGGAAAATAACATATTTTCCTTTTGATGAGAGCTCTTAGGGTGTTTTCTCATAACAACTTTCATATATCCCATACATCAGTGTTGCTATAAGAGTCTTATAGTCATCATGCCCTATGGTACATCTCTAGTATTTATTTATTTTGTAACTGGAAGTTTGTACATTTTGGCCAGCTTCTTCCAATTTTCTTTCCCATAACCCTCCCCTTTGGTATCCACAAATCTGCTCTTTTTCCATGAGCTTTTTTCCCCCTAAGCTGCCACATATAAATAAGATCATATAGTATTTGTCCTTCTCTGTCTGACTGATTTCACTTAGCATAATGCCTTCAAGTTCCATCCATGCTACACAAATGGCAAGCTCTCTTCCTTTTTTAATAGCTGGATAATATTCCATTGTGCAGGTCTTCTGTGACTTCCAATAGCATAATGTCCCAAGAAACCCAACAAAAGTTAGAAATTTAAGTTGAAAATGCACCTAATACATCTAACCTACGAAACGTCATGGATTAGCCTAGCCCACCTTAAGTGTGCTTAGAACACTTCCATTAGCCTATAATTGGGCAGAATCATCTGAAGCCAGTCCTACCTTCTAGCAAAGTGTTGACCAGCTCATGTCATTTATTGAATATTGTACGGAAAGTGAAAAACAGAAAGGTTATGTGGGTACAGAAGGATTGCAAAACGCATCAGTTGTTTACCCTCATGATTCTGTGGCTGGCTGGGAGCTTCAGCTTGCTCTCAGAGCCCAGCATCATGAGAGAGGATGGTACCAAATATCACTAACCCAGGAAAAAATTAAAATTCAAAATTTCTATTGAATGCAATTGTCACCATCATAAAGTTAAGAAATTCCAAGTTGGGCGGTGCCTGGGTGGCTCAGTTGGTTAAGCGACTGCCTTCAGCTCAGGTCATGATCCCAGAGATCCGGGATCGGGATCGAGCCCCACATCGGGCTCCCTGCTCGACGGGAAGCCTGCTCCTCCTTCTCTCACTCCCCCTGCTTGTGTTCCCTCTCTCGCTGTGTTTCTCGCTGTCAAATAAATAAAAAATCTTTAAAAAAATAAAAAAGAAAGAAAGAAATTCCAAGTTGGACCATGATAAATTGCACCCCTCTATATGTACAGACTACATATTCTCTATCAGTTCATCCACTGGTGGACATTTAGGTGCTTCCTTGTTTAAAACTTTAAATTCATGGTATTATTTTTCCCCTGGGCTTTATACAGCAATCCAGCAGCCCAGAATCAAGTATAGGGTCTAGTTCACCTGCCATCATATTTAGTTACCTCTTTCTAATTCATTCCCTGTCCTCTGTAGGGCAAGAGTCAAGAATACATGCAACTGAGTTATTTCTTTCTCTCAGACTGTGTAATGCCCAGTTAAAAGTACTTTCAACAGATATTATGGGAGTTAGAGTAGCGACTGAGTTTCAGGATGATGAATTTCAATCTGCGGACTCCTACTCCAGTATTATCTCCATTAGATCGCAACATTGTATTATATGGAATATACTTACAATCCCAATTATTCTGAATTCAATTATTCAGAAATTATTCATCCTCATTATCAAACAATAAAAATATATCCAGCTTCTGCAAAATTATTTATAATATGGTGACCCATACAAATCCAAAATTAACTTCTTCCAAGCTAGAAACCAAGGCAGAAGCTGAGTTATGTATTTTCAAACTTTTATCCCTTTGTCCTGATTCTTTGTCTAAAATGACCTTTCTCTGTCAGTCTGGGTCAGTGTTGTCCCATCTGGACTTCACCTGACTCGCTCCAGAAGGTCCAATTTTGCTTTCTATGGGGCACTTAGCTACTTCTTGTTTATAACACATGCCATATAATGGTTAAGTTCCTTATCGGTCTCCTTTACATTGCCTAATTGTTGCCTCTCTGGGATAAGGTTAGGTCTTATTTTTTGTGTGCCCAACATATAAGATAATGATGAGTGCTGCTGAGTGCTGCTTCATTTATTTAACTGAATCTAAAGCAAAAAAAAAAAAAAAGTGCAAGTGAACCTTGAAAAGAACAAAAAAGATAGAGGCAGAAAAAGGACATTGTCTTTGTATGTGTATAAAAGTATTTTCGATGAAAATGTCAAGTAATATTTCTTAAAGTTAAGAGAAAGATGAATGTTTGGAAGAGAAAGCAAGAGTTGTGTTTGTGTTTTCTTTCTGTTCCATAAACAGGAAAATTAGCCAATATTATAAGGAAATATCCTCGCTGTTCTCCCGTGATGCAGAACCATCTATACAGATAAAATGTAAGATACCCATTGTCCGTGATCGGGGGAAATTTCACAGAATTGTTAGAGAACGTCTATGGAGGCAGAAAATTGGGACACCAGACCTTTTTTTGTATCATTGTTTATGGTTGCCATTTTGGACAATGACAATAAGAAAAAAAGTATGAAACAAGAGAAATAAATATGAAAAAAATCAATTAGTTAATTCATGCCCTTATAGAAAGTTATTCTTTCAAATGTAATATTTTTTCTGGTTTACTGTATATTAACAGCTATGTGGAATGTTGTGTAATCTGCTCTAAGGCCACATAAAGTATTTCATCTGTTTCTTATATATAGTCATGCTACATAGTTTAGAAATTTATTCCCACTGGGTGTAACCTTTGTCGTCTAGATTCAGTAAATGCTTAACAGGCATAGGCCAGGACCATGTGTGTTTTGCTTTAAGGGTAAATAATCTACACTGAGACAGACAACCCCTGAGAATATTCCTCCCATATGTCAATATCATGGTTCTTTTTTAGCATGCTTAATATATCATGTCATCAGCATGGTCACAGAAAGACAATGACAATGAGAATGCAGTGATGGAAGAATTGCTCCTAAAATTTCTCTTAGAAGATAATACTACTGTCAAGCTATTCAAATTCTGTACAAGGATTGCTATCTCTAATAAAGCTCCATTTGGAACCCCAATTCAACTGAAGGACAGCAAAAAGTGAGGGATTTACATGTTAACCTGTCCAAAATTGTAGGAGTTTATAAGATTGGAAAGTGAGCCAACATATGGATCATTTTTCAGCCTATAAATCTCATCTATGTTGTCACAAAAGAATATGAGAATGAACAGACATTCTTTTCAGTTCTCGGTCATCAAACCATTTTTTTCTGACTTTATTGTCTTCACCTCTCCGTAGTAACTAACTCTTGTAAGTATACTGCGGGGAAGACAATTGGCCTCTGCTCTCTGGATAGTACACAAATTAATTTATCAGCCTTTATTAGAGATTTCTAAATGAAAAGAGCAAAAATACTTCAGTAGAAGAACTAGAAAGTAGAAAAATCTGAGTTCAGGTAGTTTATCTCTTCTGACTTGTGGTTATATAATAACAGATGAAGTAGAATATGAAGGTTTGGAAGGATATGAGAAAGGAAATGTCTGAAAGTGAATCAGTAGTATATTTCAAGGTGCATTTTTGCTTAATAGTACTTTTTCTCACAGGCTCCTGGCCATGCTTTTTTATAAAACACTGAAAACATCCTTTGACCCCTTGATTAGTACTTAAATGATATATAGCTTAGTGGATTAATGCACTGGTCTTTTGTCTCTAAGACATAGTTTTAAACTGACTTGACAAATAGTCGATTTAATTATATAAAACTAACATCACAAGTGAAAATAGGTTAGTTTTCCATAAACAAGGCACCACATGTCCCACAAGTATCAAAGATACTTGTTCAGCACTTTCTTACTTTATGTTATTTTTGATTAACATGTGAATTATTTTACATGAAACAAAGCATACTTTCACCTTTCAGTGACTATCTATTCTCTGAATCAGCAGCAGTTTTTCGAACTGGAAATCCATGAAGAATCCAGATTTTCTATTTAGATATGCCCATACTTTATAAATAAGATGTTTCTCTACAAATAAACGAATGATGTAGAAATTACCTACTTGAAAGTTTGCTTCACTTTTTAAAATTTTTACAAGACTTTGTATCTATGTTTACAAATATGCCTTTATGTAGACTCTCATAGCTGATTTCTACATGATGCCACATTTTTCTTATCGATCGTATCTCTTCTTATCAATGTCTATTACATCCATATTTCAGTTCTTTAGGGTAAGATTTATTAATTAAGTTCAACTTTCAAAGACCAATAATAGGAAACTGACTTTCATGTTTAGAACAAAAATGAAATATTTCTCTATCTAAATTGTACTTTGTAAAGAAATAAGGGAAGAAAGCAGTGTAAACCCCATGCCTGGAGAGCTGACTTTCTTTTTTTTTTAAGATTTTATTTATTTACTTGACACAGAGAGACACAGTGAAGAGAGGGAACACAAGCAGGGAGAATGGATGAAGAAGAAGCAGACTTCCCACTGAGCAGGTAGCCCAATGTGGGTTTCCATCTCAGGACCTTGGGATTACTACCTAAGCCAAAGGCAGACACTTAACAGATTGAGACACCCTAAAATTTTTAAAAATATTTGTGTTAGATCTAGGCAGTCAGTTATCAGGAGAAAAGAAACTCTGTATCACTGTTAGAATTACTGTTTTCACATACTTTTAACAACCCTTATTTAGGGGCGCCTGGGTGGCTCAGTTGTTAAGCATCTGCCTTTGGCTCAGGTCATGATCCTGGAGTCCTAGGATCGAGTCCCAGGATCAAGTCCCAGGATCAAGTCCCAGGATCAAGTCCCGGGATCGAGTGCCAAGATCCAGCCCCGCATGAGCCCTGCATCGAGCCCCTCATCAGGCTCTCTTCTTGGCAGGAAGCCTGCTTCTCCCTCTCTCATACCCCCTGCTTGTGTTCCCTCTCCACTTATGTTTCTCTCTGTCAAATAAATAGACTATTAAAAAGAAACCCTTATTTAAATATAGATTTAATTTTTAAAAAGATAACTTTAAGAGTTCAAGTGTAACCTAATATTAACAAGGCATCTTGAAACTAGAGGAAAGGAAAGTAAGAACAGTTTTCCCTCTTGTATCACTTTAAAAGCATTTAATTAACAAATTTGTACCAGTTAACAGAGGTTTTAATCACTGATTTCTATAAGACATGATCTTCTATAATTCAGATGGAAAACTTTAATATAACTTTGGTTTCAGACTATATTGCACTCCTGAAAAACATAAAGCACCAGATTTACATTCATGAGAAAGTTCCTTCTTGGGGTACCTGGGTGACCTAGTCAGTTAAGTCTGACTCCTGCTCAGGTCATGATCTTGGGGTCCTGGTATTGAACTCTGCTTTAGGCTCCCCACTCAGAAGGGAGTCTGCCTGACCCTCTCTTTGTCCCTCCCCCGACTTGTGCTCCCGCACGCTCTCTTTCTCTCTCAAGTAAATAAATTAAATCTGAAAAAAAAAAGAAAGAAAAAAATTCCTTCTTTCCCAATTCATTTCAGCCTCTCACCTGCAGGAGTAGAATAACCCACCATAGTAAAAGAAGAACCAAGGGAGAATAGATAATTCTGAATGAATTCTTCCAATTACTAAACATGTATACATAAAGTACAAATATATAGAAAACATACAAAGATCTCAAATTCAGTTCAAGTAAGTTAAATTTTAGCTCTATATTATACTGTGAAGTTAGGAAGTTGGTATCATTAGAAGGAAAATATGCAGTACTATGGATTTGCCTTAAGTCTAAAATGAGAGTTGTAATTCTTCTATTGGAATACTAAGGTTATATACTGAGTTATTCTACCCAAACTGCATATTTAGATAAATTATGAAGGGGTACAAAATTGAAATTCATATTCTAATATTCATATATGATCTCCAGATTATATGTAATACCCCTGCACATTGATTTCTCAGTTAGGATATCTATTCTTTTACCTTGCCTAAAAATTACATTTTACATAATAAAAGATATTATATAATATAATATATTCTTTAATATTATTATAATATAACATAATATATTCTTTTTTCTTCTTCTTCAGAAACTAAAGAAAAATAGGGCACCTAGCTGGCTCAGTAGGGGAGTAGGTGACTCTTGATCTTAGGGTTGTGAGTTCAAACCCCACATTGGGTGTAGAGATTATGTAAATAATTAAACAAATTAAAAGAAAGGAAATTAAAGGAAAATGAGTTTGCAATCTTTTTTAGATCATGTACTCAATCTAAGACTATATGCCTGTGTAAATTGGAATCAGGCATAAGGCATGTATGTAAAGGGAAATGATAGCATCTGGTTCAGGTGTGGGAAAATGGGATCTTCCAGAGTGCTTCTTGGAGTATTAACGAACATAGCCAAAGTGAGATATTTATCCAAATTCAAAATGAACACACCTTGACCTAGAATTTCTGATTCTAGGTGTTTATCTTGCAGATGTTTTCCACATATGTGCAAAGATGTTTGTCCTTAAGTGCTCATCGCAGTACATTTTGGGGTACAAAAAACTGGAAATAAAACCAAAAAGTATATCTAAGATAAAGGGTTAAAAATGCCTGTATTACAAGTGGTAAATACATAAGTTAGACCTATAATGTATGTTTAATGCCGTGTGACCGTTAAAAAGAATTGACTATATCTATCTGCAAAAATTAGAGGGAAAGTCCACAATATACTTAAAGAGAAAAAAAGCATGATCCCGGACATTGTTTCAGGATGCTACAATTTTATACAATTTGTGTAAAAATGAAACACATACATATACATACATATGAATTGAAAGATAGTGAACAAATGATAGAATACCTTTCCCAACCATTCTGTGGCAGCGTCCGTCTTCCAATTGCTCAGAAGAAAGGACAAAATTCAAAGGAAAACAAACAAAAATCCCAAAACCATAACAAAAAGCCTTGAAATCATTTTTGATTCTGTGTGTGTGTGTGTGTGTGTGTGTGTGTGCATGCTTCTGTCTCTTTCATTCAGTGCATTAACAAATGTGGCTTTATGCTCAGAATACACGCATAATCCAACCACTTCCTACTCCCACTGCTCCTTAATCTATGACATCGTCTCTTTCTTAGATTATTGGAATAACTCTCAAATGTTCAGCCTCCTATAAAATGTCTTTTCTCTTTTTTAAATATTTTTTATGCAATTTGTACACCCAAATTGGGGCTTGAACTCATGACCCCCAAGATCAAGAGTCACATGCTCTACCAACTGAGCCATCCAGGTTTCCAAATATCTTTTCTGCTAAATATATCTGTTGAGTCCCAGCACTTTGGTTATGGGAAAGATTGAACTCTAGAATTATATCAGGTTCCAAATAAGAAAGCTTGATTATTTTAAAACTTGGGCCACTCTCTGAAAGCATGGGTATCAAGGTGAGCTTGGCTTATTCACACGGGAAGCACTAAGAATTATTCCAAAGAGATGCCAGAAATCAGAAACCATGTGGTAAGTATCAAACTGGTGGTTAGACATTGAATAAACAAGAAAAAAGGATCAGGCCTGAGGTTACTTTAATGAATTTTGCTATCTCATGGAATCCTTTGCCCCTTTAGTTGTTTGTTTTTTTTAACATGTAACATGTAACAGCTGTTTTCCTAAGGCATGGGAAATGCTTTCTGCTGGCCATGACAACCGATCTTATTTTGGAGGTGACCATCTGATCAGAAAATCCCATGCAGATATACCGTTGTTTTAACTGACACACTCTTCACGCTGCACAAGACAAATGCCACCGAGAATCCCGCATAGCCGTATCACGTAGATGGTGGTTTCAAAACTGTTTTTAGCAATTAAAAGCTCCTTGAATAGAACCTTATATATTGAATTTTATATATGCATCTATATCTGCACTATTATAAATATTTGTATATTAATATGTCTCTTTAATATCATATATAATATATTTAAGAGAGAATATTTTCTCTAAAGACAAGATTCTGCCTGCTCAGCCTACCCTTGTCCATCCCTTTGCTCAGCAAAAGAGAGGGGTTAATCATGGTGCATCTTCATAAAACCTTAAGATGATATGAATAACTCATAAATTGAATAATTCTTTGTCCACATTGATGTTTCACTTTTTTTTGAGAACCAGATAAACTCTATGAACTTTCCATGTCCTAGGAAAATATACATAGCCATGTGCCTACAAAATTTTCTATGAAGTTGCAGTGACTTACAGACCTCCTAACTATTCAAGTTTCTCAATATTGTGCTTTTTTTTTTTTCAGTAAAGTCCTTGTGAGGGTTGTGAGAAGGGCAGAGATTTCTTAGGCTCTTTTTGAAAGCTTAAAAGAGATAAGTGTAGGGGCGCCTGGGTGGCTCAGTTGGTTAAGCCACAGCCTTCAGCTCAGGTCATGATCCTGGAGCCCCGGATAGAGTCCCGCATGGGGCTCCCAGCTCTTTGGGGAGTCTGCTTCTCCCTCTGACCTTCTCCCCTCTCATGCTCTCTCTCACTCACTCTCTCTCTCTCAGATAAAAAAAAGAGAGAGAGATAAGTGTAAAAGGGAAAGGATCTACTGCCTTGCCGAATACATAAAATATGGCAGGTTGTCTAGACTCAAATTCACCTTTTTCTAGTTCCGAGACCCAGGGTGTTCTTACTGTGCCTACGCAAGATGAATGTAGTTATAAATGCACAAATTAGTATTAGATGTACTTCTCCAGCTTACTTCTCCAGTCAAAGCAAAAATTCAAGTTTTCTATTTTGTTCCTAATATTTTAATTATTTTTTTTCCAATCAAAAAGATTCTAGAAATAAAATGTATCATTTTAGGGCACCTGGGGGCTCAGTTATTAAGCATCTGCCTTCAGCTCAGGTCATGAACTCAGGGTCTTGGGACTGAGCCCCACATAGGGCTCCCTCTCCCACTCCCCCTATTTGTGTTCCCTCCCTCTCTGTGTATTTCTCTGTCAAATAAATGAATAAAATCTTAACAAAAAGCAAAAACAAGAAAATATATCATTTTACTAAAATAGCATTTCCTCCATTAAATTGGAATGCCTTTCTCCCCCCCAAAAATATTATTTGAGGTATTGTGAATAAATTTTGAAGCAACTTTGTTGTCTTAGAGAAAAAAAAAAGTATTTATTTTAGAGTTTAATTAAAGAACAAATTATTGTAAAGAGAGTCTCTATTGGAGAGTATGCAAAACAGAAATATTATATTATGTATAATTATATTAAATATATATTATGTGAAAATTTTTGAAAGAATAGGGAATTAATTTTGTTACATTAGTAGTAATATCTAGTATGTTCAGGAGAGAGAACGAGAAATCCTATATTGTACAACACATTAATAAATAGATAAATGCATTAGTTCTCTATTGATGTACAACAAATCATCCCCAAAGTCAACTGTTTTATTATTTTTTATTTTTTTATGTTTTATTTCATTTTATTTCAAGTTTTTATTTAAATTCCAGTTAGTTAACATGCAGTGTAAGATTAGTTTCAGGTGTGGAAAGAGTGACTCAACTCTTCCTTACCTCTCCTGGTGCTTCTCACAAGTGCCTTCCTTAATCCCCATCACCTGTTTAACCTGTCCCCCCACCCCGTTCCCCTCTGGTAATCAGCAGTTTGTTCTCTGTAGTTAAGAACCTAAAACACAGCTGCTTTAAACAACAGCTATTTACTTCTCACACAGATTCTGAAGGTAATGAATTCAGGAGCAACTTAGCAACATGGTTCTGGATCAGGATTTCACATGAGGTTGCGGTCAAGACATCAGTGGGGGTTTTAGCCACCTGACAGCTTAACTAGGGCTAAAGGTTTATTTTCCAAGATGGCTCACTCACATGGCCATGACTGGAAACCTCAGCTCCTTACCACATGAACTCTCCATAAAACTTCTTGACTATGTTTAGAACATGGAAGCTAAAGCTTCTCCAGAATGTGTACTCTAAGAGATATAGAGCAAGAAGGATGCTACAGTGTCTTTTAACCCCTTGGTTTCTGAAGTCATGTACCATCACTTCCTCTGCATTCTATTTGTAACCAATATATAATCCAGCTCAAACTCAAAGGAAAGAATATTAAGCAGCACCTCTCAAAGGAAGGAGTCTCAAAATATTTACAAATGTATTTTTAATTATCACAACACATATAAAACAAGTTACATTGAAATTTCGCATGTTAAAATTTAAAATGTTAATGATAATTTTGCATGAAATTCACTTGACCACGAGCCTTGTGAAGTTGGAGGGAGTATCACAGAATGACTGTTTATGAGGGTACTTCCTTTTTGTTGATCAATGAAGCATGGTAATCTATGGTTCCCCATCCAAAAGAGAGTCCTTTGGAGATACCCTCTGCTATATTCATTTCTTCATATTTGCCAAGTCTGGAGTTTCTCTCCTGCTACCCCCAAAATCACATTCATGGCTTAACAAATTTTGAGATAAACTTTTCTTTAAAGAATATTACTGTTTAAAACTAAGTATTTTTTCATATTGTTGCTAAAAAATAGAAGTGGATTGATCTTGAGCACTTAAAGTAATAATTTTGGCAATAACAATATTTTTTAATTTTCTCTAGAAGATGTAGCTTGATCATTCAAATTCACTGACTTCTAATTTAAACTGTCACATGCAATGAACAAGATGAGACCTGGAGGTTCTTTGCTGTTTGCATATCAAAGAATGTCCATGGAGTACTGATGATTTGCAGGATAATTAATCTTTCCGACTTTTACTCCCTCCACTGTGCTGAAATTGCTCTTGCTAATGCACCATTGACCTTCTCACTGACAAATTGATTAGACATTCTTCCATCTTCTTTATCTTATTTGAACTTTATCTTAAGTTTACATTTTTTTTACTCCATTCTTCTTAAAGTAATTTATATCAGCGATAAAGTGTTGGATTATGCTGCAGTAATAAACAACCCCCAAATCTGCATAGTTTCTAACAAGGTCGTTCATTCCTCACTTACAGAAGCCTGGTTCTTCTCTACATCATTGCACTTCAGGCCCGGGGCTGATGGACAAACTTCTCTGTGTTGCATTGTCAGTCATTATGGCATGAGAAAAGGAGAATCTGGGGACACACATCCAGCCCTTAGAGCTACAGCCCAGAAGTCACCCATCTCACTTGTATTTACATTTATTAGCCAAAGCAAATCAGATAGTCAAGCCTCATCTCAGGGAAGTATGATGATTGGCCTAGGATTCTTCTAGCTGTCCTCATTTCACTCAAGATTCTTTCTTCTCTGCTTTCCTGTTTTCTGTTCAATTCAATGGATTTCAGGCCTTGACTCTATATAGGATTCACCTGGGGAGCTGGTTGAACATGTACCTTCCATTTCCTGTTTCAGTTTGTATTCTGTATTTTATTTGGAAGCACTTCCAAATTAAAAAAAAAAAAAAAAGTTACCCAAGGGCCTGGTTGGCTCAGTTGGTTAAGCGTCTGCCTTCAGCTGAGGTTATGATCCTTGGATTGAGTCCCACATCGGGCTCCCTGCTCAGTGGAGAGCCTGCTTCTCCCTCTCCCTCTGCTGTTCCCCCTGCTTGTGCTCGCTCCTTCTCTCTCTCAAGTAAATAAATAAAATCTTAAAAAAAAAAAGTTACCCAACATAGAACTATGGGTGTCATCTCTGAGAGCGGCATTCTAAGGGCACAGTAATAGGAGTATCTGACCTTACTGATTTAAAGTTAGACTCCTTTTTATTTTCATGTACTAACAATTCTAAAAAACATCAACATAAAACATTTTTCCTCTAAAAATACATTATTGAGGGGACACCTGCGTGGCTCAGTCGGTTAAGTATCTGACTTCCACTCACATCATGATCTCATGGTCCTGGGATTGAGTCCTAAGGTGGGGCAGGCTCTCTCTTCAGCCCGAGCCTGCTTTTCCTTCCCCCTCTGCCCTCTCCACCCACTCGTATTCTCTCTCTCTCTTTAAAATAAATAAAATCTTTAAAAAATAATATCTTATTGGTATAAGCTATAGGTAGTTGTGCTTACTGTCAAGTTTTAATGAAACTTTCAAATTAGCACATTTATTATCTACATTTTATAAAAATGTTAAGTTTTACGTGAAAATTAATTAAGAGAATTCCCAAGATATACGGTCAGCCATTGACATCTGTGGACTCAGTCACACGCATTCATATCCAGAGTAATTCTTAGGGTTCGGAATCATTTTGAATTCCCTTCAAGATTTGTGTTTCTAAACCTTGTGGTATCATATATTCTTGCATTTAAAATTGATTGCATCTTGATTGTAAGAGTAAAGAAATAGAACTTGAGTTACTTCAGTTCTTATTCTATGTGATAGATATTGTGTGTGTGTGTTTAAAATTTAAAACTGCTAAAGAGTGAACTGCAAAGTATATTTGCTTGGAAAGAGTAAATTTTAGCTTATACTTGAAATATTTTAGTCAATTTGATTAGCATCTTATATTTGAAATTAATTCTTTTTTAATTATTAACCTTCATTTTACAGCTAAAGAATGAATCAAGAAAATAATGATAATTACTAATTATTATGATTATGACAAAATAATTTTGTCATATTGCGGAATAGGGTATTAAAACATTATTCATTCTGGGTTTTAATTATGCAACATAGGCACTGATCATTGATTTCTGCCTCTGTTACTGCCTTCCACATCCAAACAATCATAACATTCTAAATTTCATTTTCATAATTTTCCCCACTTGGATGTCTAACAGGCTCTAAACATTCAATATCCAGTAAAAACAAAACCTTGCATTTCCATCCCCCAGCAAACCTATTCTTCTGAGTGTTCCCCATCTCAGTGACCAGCGGTCTATTCTTTTGATGCTGAGGACAGAAATCTCTAAAATTATCTTTGAGTCTAATCTCATTCTCATCCCAACGCTCAAGATAAAATAAAACAAATCCTTCACACATATGTAAGAATTGATAGATTTCCCCTGTCTCTGCCACACTGACCCAAACGCTGTCATCTCTCATGTAGGAGAATGCAGGTACCTTTCCACTGTTTTCCCTCTACCCATATTTGCCTCCATACAGTCTATTCTCAACCCAGCACAAAAGCTGACCCCCTTCATATTAAATCAGGTTGGGCTATTATTATTTATTTATTTTTCCCCAAACTCCCCCAGCTCATTTATCCTACAAGACTGGCAGGATGTTTATCTGACCTCTTTCTTTTTGAACTCTTCTGCTATTCTTCTTTTCCTCATTCACTCAGATTGAGTCATACTGAAATTCCTACTGTCTCTCAAACACTCCAGAAGTGTTCCCATCTGAGAGCCTCAGCACATGCCCAGAATGTTCTTCTCCCAAGCTCACATGGTCTGTTCCCTCAAGTTTGTCAGGGTTTGGCTGAAGACCCTGTAAGTAAGATCTAATTGAACTCTTTTGCTACTTTATTTTTTCCATATTCCTTATCACCATACAAGATGGTATATATTGTTATATTTGTTTATTTTGTCTCCCCTACTAAAATTTGAGCTTCATAAAGATAGGAATTATTGTCTGTTTACTTGCCTACTTCACCCGAATATTGTCTGGCACATAGACACTCACAGACACATAGTTCAGTGACTATATCAGTGAAATGAATATGTGACAGCATTATTTTGAATATAATGAGAGAATAACCTACAGATCATTTCTTAAAAAGAGAGTTCTGGATACATAAACATAGCACAAAATTATAGTTACTAAAAACATGTTATTCTTTTGTAAAGGTAGAAAGATGAAACATGTGAGAATCCAGAAAGAATATTAACTATAAAGTGGAATCTCAAAAGACTTTCTGTTGGACAAATGACATTAGGACTCATGGCCAGGAAGACAATTAATAATAATGGGAATTTGTTGATGTTGATGATCATTTATTGGTTTGATGTTTATAGATGTTGATGATCCCATTAATGACAATGGGAGGTCATTGTGTTTCATTCAACCATCCCAAGAGTCATGTGAACTAGATATTATAGTCATCAGCTCCATTTTACAGTTAGGGAAATAAAGACACACAGAGATTCAGCTCAAAATCATACAGATAATGAATGGCAGAACCAAGATTTGAACTAAGATGTGTGGTATACAAGGTCTACGTTTTAAAATTCTAACTCATATTGTCATTTGTTGAGAAAAATTATATGGAAATACCTACCTCACTCCTTACTCACACACACACACACACACACACACACGTACACACATATTACTATTATTGAAACTATTTTCTTTGCTCATCCAGAAAAAGCAATTCCTCATTCATTAAAATTTTATCATGAGATTACAATAATTCAGTCCCATCTTCAGACTCCACTTCTCACTCTAGTTCCCCTTGCTGTTTCCACCACACCTGCGTTACTTCCTCCACTGAAGTCTTGAAGCCCTCAGAGTCATACAAGAGGGTTGAAATCAACTTCTTCTAAACTTCTGTTCATATTGCTATTTTTATCTCTTCCAATGAATCATGAATATTCTTAGTTGGCATCTAAAATGTTGAGTCCTTTCCAGAAGATTTTCAATTGACTTTGCCCAGATCCGTCAGAGGAATCACTATCCATGGCAGCTATAGTCTTATAAAATATATTTCTTAAATAATGAGACTTGAAAGTTGAAATTACTCCTTGATCCGTGAGCTGCAGACTGAAAGTAATGCTAGCAGCCACGAAAACAGCACTCACTTTGTGGTTCACCTCCATCAGAACTCTTGGATGACCAGGTGTACTGGCAATGAACAGTCATATTTTGGAAGAAAAATTTTTTTTCTGAGTAGTAGGTCTCAACAGTGGGCTTAAAATATTCAGTAAACCATATGGTAAACAGATGTGCTGTCATCCAGGCTTGGTGTTCTATTTATAGAGCCCAAGCAGAGTACATGTGGCATCATTCTTAAAGGCCCTAAGATTGTTGGAGCAGTAAGTGATCATGGGCTTCAACATATATTCACCAGCTGCATTAACCCCTTAACAAGAGAGTCAGCCTGTCCTTTGATGCTTTGAAGCTAGACATTGACTTCTCTTAAGCTACAAAAGTCCTCGATCATACCTTCTTCTAGA
Source organism: Spilogale gracilis (assembly GCA_004023965.1). Classification (NCBI taxonomy): domain Eukaryota; kingdom Metazoa; phylum Chordata; class Mammalia; order Carnivora; family Mephitidae; genus Spilogale; species Spilogale gracilis. Next base: position 112,005 of record PITA01003104.1, on the reverse strand, counting down.
CTATTCCATCTACACTGAAAATCTGCATTAATTATCTTAGCTGGATCTTCTGGATCACTTGCTGTAGCTTCTACATCAGCACTTGCTGCTTTACCTGCTCCTTTTATGTTATGGAGATGACTTTTCCTTAAATCTCATGAACCAGTTTCATTTCTGCTGGCTTCAGACTTTTCCTTCTTCAGTTTCCTCAGCTTCCTCAGCCTTCATAGAACTGAAGAGAATGCGTTCCTCGCTCTGGATTAGGCTTTGGTTTAATGGAAGGTTATGGCTGGTTTGATCTTCTATCCAAACCATTAAAACTTTCTCTATATCAGCAATAAGGCTCTTTTACTTTCTTATGATTTGTGAGTTCACTGGAATAGGACTTATAATTTCCTTCAAGAACTTTTCCTTTGCATTCACAGCTTGACGAACTGCCACACGAGGCCTGGCTGTCAGTCTGCCTCAGTCTTTGACATACCCTCCTCACTAAGCTGAGTCTTCAGTAGCTTTTGATTTAAAGTGAGAAATGTCTGACTTCTCCTCTCACTTGAACACTCAGAGGCCACTTCAGGGTCATTCATTCTCCTAATTTCAAAACTGTTGCATCTAAGGGAATCAGGAGGCCTGAGGAGAAAGAGAGAAGCAAACGGTGGTCAGTGAAGCAATCAGAACACACACCAATATTTGTTAAGTTTGACATTTTATTTGGTCATGGTTTGTGGCACCCCAAAGAATTATAGTGATAACACCGTAGACCACTATTACAAACCACCATAACCAATATAATAATAATGAAAGGTCTCAAATAGTATGAAAATTATCCAAGTGTGACAGAGAGACACGAAGTGAAGAAATGCTATTGGAAAAATGGTGCCAACAGACTTGCTCAACTCAGGGCCACATATATTCTATTTGTTAAAAAATACAGTATCTGCAAAGTGCAATTTAAAAAATGCAATAAAACAAGATAGGACTATAATGATATATCAATAAAATTGTTTAGTGAGCTATTAAAAAGAATGGCATACATTTTATATTTTAACATTGAAAGTGTCTCTTTTTTTAGGGAGAAAATAAGAGGTAAGTAGCTGCTCATCTAATTCTAACAGGGATGACCACCAGGTTCAGGAATTTTCTGTGACAACTCTTTTTATGTCTCCACTGATTGAATTTTCTATGTGAAAAAAGTAGCATTAGGTATATATTTCACTCATATATGGAATTTAAGAATCAAAACAAATGGACAAAGAAAAAGAGACAAACAACAACAACAAAAACAGACTCTCAAAAACAGAGAACAAACTTACAGTTGCTAGAGGGGAGGTGGATGGGAGGGTGAGATGAGTGAAACAGATAAAAGAGATTAAGAAGTACATATTTCCAGTTAAAAAATCATCACCAAGATAAAAATATAACATAGGAAATACAGTTAATAAGATTGTAATAATGTTGTTCAGCAACAGATGATGATGACTATATTGATCATAGTGAGCACTGGGAAGTATATAGTGAATCGTCATATCATATTGTACACCTGACAATAACACTGCATGTTAACTATACTTCAATTAAAATTATCAGTTAAAAAGGAGGGAAGGGAGGGAAGAAGCGAAGGAGGAAGACTGGGAGGGAGGGAGGAAAGGAGGAAGGAGGAAGAAATAACTTAAACAATTTCTGGTAAATTTTAAAAGAGAATTTAGATGAAATTTACATTTCTTCATCAGGATATATACTCTGTTGCTAACTGGTAATTAATACAGTATGTCTTTTACAAAAGAAACTGAGTATGTTAAAATTAAAATCAACTTCACTAAAAGTGACAAATAAATATTATCCTAAAATTTTATTTTGGAAAATAAATGAGTCTTACTACAGTTCATATCCAATTATATACTTAAATTGTTCACTCTAATTTTTCTCAAATTTGCCAAATAACCTTCTCATTTATGTTCCCCTTAAGTTTATTAAATGGATAAAATATGTCATTGCAAAAATGTGCCACACAGACATATCAATCTAAGGGATTCAAAAAGTTAATTTTATATTATAAGCATTCTTAAAAATAAGAAACCTAGCATATGATTAGTTTTCATTAACAGTTGATCATTAATAAATAGAAGCTAAATAACTTTTCTCAACAAAGGAATGAAGATAAAATTTACAGCCATCAAATATCCAAACTTGTTCAGAATATTGAGTGTTCTCCTGATGGCAAAAGAAAGATCCTTTGTTTTTAAGTAAATCAAATTAATTGCAGTTAAAGGCATCCATTTTGCCTATCCTGTGACCCACTTCACAATGCGCTCACTGTGTTTATTTCAAAAGTAATTAAACCTAACAATCCAGAATATACAATGTAAACTTGTACTATTTTTACAACATCGGTAAGAATTTGTATATTTTGAAAAAATGTTAACTCAAAAGAACTTCACTTTAACTTCTATATGACTTATTAGATAAAATAATCCTTAAGTCATCCTACATTCTGTGTATTTTCTCTGACCAGTTACAGTCCAATGTGGCTTTAAGATAGTAAATTAAACTTTGCCTAATTTTTATGAGAAAATTGAATCTCATCCAATTAAACAACATAGTGGATGCTTAGAATGAATAATTCTAAATCAATTTAAAAGTCGTTCTGTTATATGTGGGTCACATGGCAGATCTATAGCGACAGAGTGCTTTCCCATATCATATAACTGGCGGGATTAAAGTCTTGCCCCACGAGAAAGAGACCAAATTTAGTGTGAAATTGAACACAACAGTCATGAACACTAGTTGAGTTTAGCATTGTGATGCTATTGTTTGCCCTGACAGAAGGCGACAGAAAGAATCTTTTTCCTCTCCCAAATTGTTGAACTCCCACCAACAATCACAGTAAATAAGTTTTAAACATATGTAAATGGGGATACCCTTTGGTACCAGAGAATCTCAAAAACGTCCACTTAATTAACAAGTCTTTAGAAAGACGCGTTTCGGCAGTATTCCAACACTTCATAAACACAGTTATCAATACTGTCTGGGGTGGGTTAAAATGAGTTGGGTTACTCAAAGTCTCTTCATCACATTTTTTTTCTCCAACAAAATATACAGTTTTTTTATAAAAATTACCCCTTTTTTGTCATTAGTCACTCCAATTTTAAAAACCAACAGCCTACTCCGTTTTCACATCGTCCTTACAGAAAAGAAACAAAGGAAAGAAAGAAGGGACAATGGGAGAAGGAAGAAGAGGGAGGAAGACCGGAGCATGGCAGAATGGAAAAAGCGAAAGAAGGAGAAGGCTGAAGTAATTTGTGTCACTTACTCTGAGAGGAAGAAGAATTAGTTAGGGTTATTATAGTTTAATAATAGCATCATTAAAGGTTGGGAAACATAGATCCATAAAACTTAGAAATTTTAATAGTTTTGAATTCACAGGAAATAACCTAGAAACAAAACTGTTCACTGCATCAAAAACTAATGATGCATTTTATGGTGAATAACATAACACAACAAAAAGAAATTTACAAAAAAGCACTGTTTATATTTATCCATGAATTTTATGTTTATATTAAAACATTAGACTTTCTAAATGAAAGTCCTATGGTTAAAATTAAGGGGTACTGCCTTTTTTAAACTGGTATTTATTCACAAAGAATTGTGTCTCTGACTTCTCAATCAGACGAATGGCTAGAATTCCTTCTATGCTTTAATACACATCAACTCCTCTGGTCCTCAAAATGATTAACTACACTTTTCGATGAACATTAATACTTATTAAGTAAATGTGATTTTTAAAAAATAATGTCTATTAATATTATTAGCAGCTACAGAGATTACTAAAGGTAGACATCAAACTGTTCGATAATTTTAGTAAATTAGTCTGCACATTCCCTTTAAAATTCTTACAGATCTATAGGTAAGATGATCCAACACTAGTTCCTGAAAAGTTCCAATAACTAGTAGAGAAAGAGGAACAGACTCCTAGTAGACTCTCCTCAATGTTCATGATTATGAAACAGGATTAATTGTTGCCTAAGAATTCATCCTTAAATTAGGTGTACTTTGATATATGTGGGTAGAATTTTTTTTTAATTTTCTTCTTTCTAACTTACAAATTTATAAGAGTCGGGAGGGAGAAAAACCTGATCTCAGGGAAATGAGGATTCCACCTCTTGTTTTTCCCTGGAGTGTAGGAAAATGCCACTTCCTCCACCCCCTAGTGGAGAGTCGGCAGTCTGCAGAGAAAGCTTCAAGGACAGTTCTGGCCGCAGCAGCGCGGGCAGCAGCTTATCTTTCTGAAGCATTCTTATGAACAATCTAACATGCCCTGTAGAGATTTGTCCAGCTTTTCATAGAGCAGTTAAATCTATTTCTTGCACTGTAGCAGAAATGTTAAATATGCACTCTAGTAAATAATAAGCTGATGTTAATATAATCGCATTCATGGTGCACGTGTTTAATTTTTAAACCAGACATGAGTTTCTAAATATATAATTTAATACTCATTTCTGCTTTTCCGTGCAAGTTATAAGACTGTTAAAATTGTTCCAACTCTTCAAAGAGCTATTATCAAACCCCTACTTGAAAGGTCTTCTTTGATACATTTCAAGTGTATCCATTATGTTGCTAGAGTAAGCCTTATATAAACATCAGTGTGGGTTTTAATTAGTGTGTGTCTTTTATCAATTTATTTGAGCTCTTGTGTTTTATGTAAAAATGAATTTAATCATATTTATTCCTCGCGTGCCTGTATAAAGTGTTCTGAGAATTATTTATGCCTTGCCATAGGCGCTCCGGTTAGACTGAGAAGAGACAACAAGCGGCCACATGGCTTTACAGAGTATTTGAAAATTTCGACAAATAGTTGTGTAATAGCGCCATTACATTTAACTGTTAGGAACTAGATGACAAGTTAACTTTAGTTTAGGCAGTCTGAGGCTTTCTAGAGGAGTTTAATTTTCTCAGTGGCATGCACTAAAGAAAAACAGAAGAGGACTCGAGTTGAATCAAAATGGTATCTTCTGAAATAGTCATGCAGTCACCACCCAGTCCATTGCGTCCATTAGTATGACTACCTTTGATTCTTTTTTGCTAGAAAGGTTTTGAAGGATTTCTTTTTTTTTTTTTTTTTTTTTTTTTTTAAGATTTTATTTATTTGACAGCGAGAAACACAGCGAGAGAAGGAACACAAGCAGGGGGAGTGAGAGAGGGAGAAGCAGGCTTCCTGCCGAGCAGGGAGCCCGATGTGGGACTCGATCCCAGGTCTCCGGGATCATGACCTGAGCCGAAGGCAGTTGCTTAACCAACTGAGCCACCCAGGCGTCCCTTGAAGGATTTCTTTGGGCATAAAATCATTGTCCTTTGGATCTGGATAAAATTCCACATAACTTAGACAAGAGAAACTCCACTTGTTCATTACCTAATTGTGAGCTAGTAAAGGGTACAAGGGTCCCCTATCCATCTTGGTACTCCCAGAGCCCAGCATATTAGCTGGCTGATAATATGCTCTTACTGGACATTTGTATAATGAATACATTAAGTAATGAATATCGAAGTTATGAAAGTTTTCTTCTTCATCATCTTAGTTAAAGTTAGAGACATGCCCTTGGTTACATAGTGCATTCACTTTTAATTAAATGGCTGAAACTTAGAGTATCGAGTTACTTCCTGAGGCTGAAAGATACGAATTTCTGTCTTTATGCATAGTCCTTAGCATTTGGCTAAATGTAGTTTCTCTTGTCTTCTTCCAGTTGATAAAGATCATCATATCTTCCTACTTCCTAGTCACAAAATCAGAATTGTTGCCATTCCCTGCATCAGGAAAAGATGTTATCCAGGGTTTCAGTGTTATTTACAGAAAGTCTGTCTCCCAGAGCTCAAAAGTTCATCCTGTCTTATGTATTGTGATCTCATATCCTTGTTCTCTCACTTTGATTCTACATATGAATCCTGCCTGAAAATTTTTTTTCTCTGTCTCTACACTGCCAAACCTTGCCTGTCAGTCCTTTAAACTGAACCTTGGATCAGATCTCCTTCGTGAAACCACGTGAGACTAAAACTTAACTATGACCAAACAACATAAATTAAATCAGCATGACTCACCGTGTTCCAATCATGTATATTAGTGTTTCTCAATTTTTGTGGATTAAGATACTTTACAAAGACCATATCAGAACAAATACCTTCAACAGAAGTGTTCAGAATCCCCAATATTAGATAAATAAAGAAATAGAGTTTAATTCTAAGCATTCAAATTATGTTATATCAAGGATTTAAGTGCTCCCTTTGTTTAAATATCCCACTAATAGGATGTGGAATTTGGAAGATTTTATTAAATTACTAATGTTTTTGCTTTTGTTAAACTATACAATTCAAAAACTCTTGAAGGATCTATTTCTTAAAGATTTTGTTCATTTACTTGACAGAGAGAAACACAGCGAGAAGGGGAACACAAGCACAGGGAGTGAGAGTAAATTACTAATGTTTTTGCTTTTGTTAAACTATACTATTCAAAAACTCTTGAAGGATCTATTTCTTAAAGATTTTGTTCATTTACTTGACAGAGAGAAACACAGCGAGAAGGGGAACACAAGCACAGGGAGTGAGAGAGGGAGAAGCAGGCTTCCCGCCCAGCAGGAAGCCTGATGTGGGACTCGATCCCGGGTCTCTGGGAACATGACCCGAGCCGAAGGCAGTTGCTCAACCAACTGAGCCACCCAGGCGCCCCGAAGGGTCTATTTCTAAAACCATGACTCTGTGCCTATACAAAGAAGTATATCTTCAAATAATATTTCTAAGTAGAGATAAAAAATATTGGCAACCAATACTGTTTGCTATCAATAAATTAATATTTGTTATGTTAAGGGCATAATTTTAAATTAAATATATAATTGATTTACAGTTAGTGTTCACTACTGCTTCTCTTATGAGAAAATAAATTACGAAATATTGTCCATTTTCTATCTTATCTTAGTAGGACTGCAGGTGTTTTAGATCTTTCTGATCAAAATCTCAGTGGTTGACTTTTACTGAGTCCTGTTGAGTACTGGGATGCTGTCCTAAGACCTTGGCACATGTTCTCTTATGCAAAGCATCTCACTTCGTGTTTAGGAACATGGATTCTGGAATCCAAATTCCTGAGTTCAAACCTCAGCTCCACAATGTAATAATTGTGTGATTTGGGGCAAATTACCTAAATAACTAAGCTATAATCATAGAACCTACTTCAAAAATGCACAGTAAGAATACATTAAAAGCATTTAGGAATATTCCTGGTACCTAGAAAGCATTCATTCAATGTTAGCTACTAATGTTAAGTGTCACAATAACCTGATAATTTTTATTAATCTGATCTTACGGACGAGGGAACTGAAACAAAGACAATTAAATGAAATGACCATCGCAACACAACTAATATATGGCAAAATCAGAATTCAAATTCAACAACTAAATACACTTTCAGATAAGAGACTAGCCTGCCTCACAATAATCCAGAAATGTTAAAGTTATTAGGTTTTGCTCCTGGAGTCAGTTGTGTTGTAAAGCTCAGGATTTCAAGGTAAAAAACGCTGGATTGCTCTACACTAATATGAAGATGAGCACAGCCAAGAAAATATTTCTGACTCTTCTGTAAGACTAAGACACATTCCTAGAATTGGGCTCAAGACCAGAATTGAAATTTCCTTTGAGAAAAATCTTCATTTAGTAAATTCTCTCCAAAGATATGTGTCACTCCAGATAAGAAGCTTGAGAGAATTCTCCATCACAGAATTAATACCTGTGAATTAAAGGGTGTTCAGTTGCACAGTTAAAATCTTTTCCCTACTACTAAATAGTAGTTTGCTTGGCCACTGATGGGCTTCCGTGGAATAAAACAACCTGAATTGAACAGAATTGAAGTTCAGCTGGATCCAGCTATATTTCCCACCATTTCCCAATGAGAACTTCTTTCAGTGAAGAATGAAATTGAATAGGGACACCTGGGGTGACTCAATCAGTTAAGCGACCGACTCTTGATTTCAGCACAGGTCATGATCTCAGGGTTGTGAGATCGAGCCCTGTGTTGGGCTCCGCACTTGATGTGGAGCCTGCTTGAGACTCTCTCTCTCTGTGCCCCTCTACTCCCCTTGCATGCTCTCCCTCTCTAAAGAAAAAAAAATCTGAAATTGGATATTTATCCAGCAGGGAAGATACCATGATCACAAAGAATGAAATTGGCTTGTTTGAGCATGATGCTTTAAAAAAAAGAAAGAAAATATGGTTAAATTGTTTATTTCAGTTGGCCCCAGATTGTTATCCTTTCAGACATAAAGTGCTCTCTAGCTAGTTTATTTTCAGTTCCTAAGGAGAAAGCAATGGCACACTGCTGATAGATGAAGTTGGATTCTGTATCGATCCATACATATGTAGATAGTAAAACAAGAAATTATTTGTAAAATCTTCACAAACTCCTATATTTGAAAACATCATCAAAACATATACTTTATCTTGGGACATTTCTATCTTCTGCCTAATAGCCAAATATCTTAAACCCTTTTATTTGTTTCTTCATGTTCTTTTCCTACTCCTTTCCAATCACTATTCACAAATAAGCAATCATTTTGATCACTTATATTAAACTACATGCATTTCCTAAATGTGTATAGAAAGCATTCTTGAAAGCCTCATTAGAAGTCAACTATATGGGAGCGCCTGGGTGGCTCAGTTGGTTAAGCGACTGCCTTCGGTTCAGGTCATATTCCCAGAGACCCCGGATCGAGTCCCACATCGGGCTCCCTGCTTGGTGGGAAGCCTGCCTCTCCTCTCACTCCTCCTGCTTGCTTGTGTTCCCTCTCTGGCTGTGTTTCTCTCTGTCAAATAAATAAAATCTTTAAAAAAAAAAAAAAGTAGTCAACTATATGATAGTAGAACAGTACACTACATGAAACAAGTGAGGTTTCATTCCCAGTGAGGAAAAATAATTTCAACATGCCTCTTATCAGACAGTGAGCAAAGAGGAATGGAAGTAAGAAGGTGTCAAGGAGGGGCCAAGCAATGTCTGGGCGGACCAAGATGGCAACCATGAGGGATGTCTGCTCTCCGTTAGCTGGGATTTGGGGTTTAGAATCAAACTGTGAAGATCAAGACCCTTTTCTTTTATCCACTGTGAACATTTCTACCTATGGTTTCATCTATTCATGTCATTAATCCAAAATTCTGTTAGATATTCATTGCCTTCATTTTAACAAAATTCATCTTCATCAATTTGTTTTTAATCACATAGTGAATTTAAATGCATCCAGCATTACAAAATTCATTAGATGGTGTGCTTGTAAAAATATGTCCTTACTTCACACTGAAGGTTTCTACTTTACACTAACTTGCACATGTGACGCATGTAACCTTTAATGAGCATTATATGTGCATACGTAGAAAAAGATCTCCGATAGACAATGTATAAATTTTCTGGATGGCAAAATTCCAGTGGATTGGTGATTGGTTCATGTAAACTTAGTCAGTATTTGAGTAGGAAACACTGTTTGAATGGTTAAAACTGTTAGCTCTTCCAGGTAGAGATTTCCAGGTAGGCATTTTAGGCATATTTTTGAGTGAGATAAATTATTTTTTAAAGATGAAATAATATTACAAATATCATTACTTAAAAGCTTTCAAAATTTAAAAGCCATACTGAGGTTAGTTTGCCATGTAATATTTTCTTTGTGTGTGTGTGTGTATGTGTGTGTGTATGTGTGTGTATACATATGTATATAACATTGAATGATAATAGAAATATAAAATTGTCCTTCACCAAAACTTCCCACTTAAGAAAATGATATTAACAGACTCTAAAAATGGTTTAAACTTGAGTAAATGATCAACACGGGTAATGATTAATGCACTGTTCAATGTCACTGTTTTCAATAGTCTTGTTAATTTAACCCTTTAATTATTTTATATATCACACATTTTCTGGATGTTACTTCAGATTACCCATTTTCCCCCCAATTCCATGAAGAAGCGATCCTTTCCACACTGTCACAAAAGCTAGATTCCTATGAAATGAGCCAAAGAATTAAATCTTTCATCAAGGCATGACATGAAACTTTAGCCAGGCCGTTTGCACAAACAGCTAAAGGTCCCCTTTGTGTTTCTTAGCACCACTGTGTCAGCTTCCTTGTGTTGGCAGCTTTGGGCTTTTCCGAGGGAAGCCCAAAGAAAGTTGTTACCAGCATATATTCTACAGTTCACAGACTCTCAAAAAGGACACATTAAAACAGTTAGAATCCCCAAGGCAAATAGGGAGATTAAGTAGCCTTCTCCTTAACAGAAGCCCCAATCAGACAAAGCTCGGTATTGTGTATTCAGTACACTATCTCTTTCCAGCGCTGAACTTTACTATTGTGCCCGAAGATTGGAGTTTACAAAGTGTTTGGGGGGCTTTGCATAACGGTTCACTGGCACCGCCATTGACAGCCATCTGAGTGTGGGAATCTTTTAAAAAGAAATGATGCCCACCAAATGATTGACCTATTGCAATGACAGCATCTTAACAAGGAGGGGAAGGGTGGGAGAAGTCGACACCCTCCCCCCAAAATTTCCTATCAGTAAAAAAATCTATACTTTAATAGTCAGATTAAAGAATCATGTATGCCTATCTAATAATTAAATGTGCATGAGTTTTGGGTGAAAGATTTCTGGGACTTTGGTGAAAGATTTCTGGGACTCCATAAGTTGATTTTCTGTTCAGAAAATCTTCCATTGTCCTCATTTTAAAGCATGTTCACATTAGATGAAGTACAGCACTTCCACTCTTTGATTTAGATACATGTTCTGAACTGCAGCCCCTAATTTGATTTACTGTATCAGAAAGTTGCCTTCTTTGTAGGTGGTATACCAGAATACATCCCAAGGTAAACTGTGGGTTCATGGTCAATCATCTAGAAAAGGTTACGAAAAACCTGAATCTTTAAATAAATATAAATCCTTAATTGCTCTAACCAACTGGGAAAAAATTGTACTTATTTGGGTCAGAGGAAGTTTCATCTAAAGCTTTTTAATATACCATCTTAAAACATGAAGGGTGTATGAAGTAGCATAGCCGTGACCTTTCCTAATGTTTGCATACTCCTTACTCATCTCATTGAAGGATCAAACATGTTTTAATAGGCACTAATAGCAATAATACTTTATGCAAATGTTTTTCATGACTCTTGTCCGTTTTTGTACATTTTATGCTTAGTCTTTAAACTTTAGTTTAAATCCATATAATTTAAGGGAAGGCTTTGAATTTTGAGAAGCCATATAGAGAAACAGAAATATTCTAATTCTTCTAATTGAAAGAATATAATGTAATTCTATATTTTGGGATTTTAGAGAGTATATGTTAGTATACTTCAGGTCCCTGAGTCATACAAAATACGAACATGAAGCAAAATGTTTTATTACATGAATAGCTAGAAACACATATTTTGCTGGAAAACTTGAGGAGCTAGCTCTCAATTTCTCACTGTTATTTCATATAATAGTAAAGTAATCTAACTGAAAGTTAATATTAAGAAATTAGAGGCTTCTTGAAACAAACTTTAAGGAAAACTTGTATTACTTAAAGAATGCTTATTTACATGATGGTTTTAACAATATGTATGGAATGTATCAACAAATAATAGATATTCCATTTTAAATAAACACTTGATGACAAGTCCATAACACTTTTATGAGCATTACCGCTTTCATTATCATGTTGCTTATATTCATGTTCTAATTTGTCTACAATATTTGTAATCTTTTGAAACAGGAAAATGCAACATTAAAAATCATCATAATCTGAGGCTTTGATCTTGAGTAGTGTTTTCCATAATATATTTATCTTGACATTATGGAATTTTCCCTGTGGTCATTTCGAATTAAAGAAATAGACTCTAATTTACAATTTGGGCCGTTCTTTAAACAGGATAAACACTCTGGTGCTTTCGAAAAAAGGTCTATAACCTTTACAAATTGCAAAGTTACTTGAGATTACTGTAGGCACTGTGGGTTTTATTTTTGTCTTACATGTCACTTCATCTAAATTTAGGTTTAATTTCATGGTGATGTTTAATTTTTACCAGATCACAAAACAATTAAGTGGATATTGAACACATTTGACTAAAAATATGCTGACTAAAAATAGGGAATTATTGACAAGTATTGTTCTCTGTTTGCCTTATTGTAGACACAGCAAGAAAAGTACTTGTTCAGTCATCTTCTAAATTGTCAGTAGTCTCTCAGTCCACCTTTCTTGACTTGTATTCAAGAGTTCAGATATTTTTATTTTTTTTAAGTTCTAGAATCTAGGTTTTAAATTCTAGAATTATATTTAAGAATTACCATGAATAATATATATCATATGCCTTTTCAAGAAATATGTCTTTCTTAAAAGGATGGATATGATCTACATTTTTAATAAAGTTTTATTAAATATGCTTCAGTATTGTGATATTGGACCAAATAGTTCATCATCAATTAACTCCAGATCAAATGCTCTTTTCTCATGTTCTCTGAATATTAGCTTAATGTATACACTGTCTCCAACTTATATAATAATGTATGTTCACAGTTTCATTTTGAGAATATATGTATGTTTATACCCATAATTTCTAAGGTTATTTCCAACTCAAAGAATCAGCAACTTGTCAAATATGTAAATTCAATATAGCAGAGTTGTATAAAGAAGAAAGACAATGTGGTAAAGAGGAAGAAAAAAATGTGAACTAGGGACCAAAACACCTGTTTTTGTGTCTGTTTTTGCATTGTTAAATGGTAGATCTTGAATCTAACTGCACTGATTCTTAATTTCGTTTTGCAAGATAAGCTCTGTCTGTAAGATAAGACGGCTCTGTCTACTCTCCCAGGGTTGCTGTTAGAATTAAACGTGATGATGTATAGAAAATGCTTCATAAGCTATCTAATATTAGCGTCACAAGTGGACACTATTATTCTTATTCGAGAAGACATTTTACCATAGTGTTTTCACTCCTACTTCTGAGTGTTATTGCTTCTAAATGCATTGCTTAATTATGAACTGCAGGAAATATTATGCTTTGGAATTCTAAAGGCAGTGGTGCATGTTGGGACATCTCATCGCCCTCTGTTGGTTGGAATGCGCAAAATCCACATGCAATTTTAGAACTTTTGTACTTAATAATCTAAAATAAGAAGGTTTTGAAACTCAATGGTTGAAGTTCCCCAGAAGGAACAGATTGACAAAAACATGTCCCTTGTGTATGTTAACTCTATTAGAAAGTCAGTGCGTGCTGCCCCCACTAGAGGGCACCACCTACATATTTTGGGCAGTCCGACTTTCTATCCAAGAATAGTTCTTTTTGCCAATCTGTAGTGTAGCCTCTCAATTTTTTAATCTCATTTAGATTCAACGAACATTTTATTTTATTTTTTTAAAGATTATATTTATTTATTTGGCAGAGAGAAACACCACTAGAGAGGGAACACAAGCAGGGGGAGTGAGAGAGGAAGAATAAGGCTTCCCGTTGAGCAGGGACCCCGATGTGGCGCTGGATCCTGGGACTCTGGGATCATGACCTGAGCCAAAGGCAGATGTCTAATGACTGAGCCACCCAACCACCCCTCAACTAAAATTTTATTATTATTATTTTTAAAGATTTTATCTATTTATTTGACAGAGAGAAACACAGCTAGAGAGGGAACACAAGCAGGGAGAGTGAAAGAGGGAGAAGCAGGCTTCCCGCCGAGCAGGGACCCCGATGCGAGGTTCGATTCCGGGTCTACGCATGACCTGAGCCCAAGGCAGTTGCTTAACCAACTGAGCCACCCAGGAGCCCCCCCAACTAACATTTTAAATTGGGAAATTAATTAACATCCAACTAATCATATCCATGTAGAATTGACAGGTTTAGATCAAATATGTTGACCAACAGCTCAGGAAATGCACTTTGCCTTCCTTTTAGTCCCTTCCTTGTGAGTGTTCTAACTATACACATTATTTTCAACTTCCTACTTTATTTTGAAAATTCATTTTACATATTCATAGTCATGGGAATGGGACTCCTGACTTAGGAGAAATTTGTAAAAATCATTTGTTCCGGCATTCTAAAGAAAACTTGAATTTTCTTATTGAAGTTATCTAATAAAAGTCTTCCAACTTGGATCTGAATATCTACTAGAACAAAGGAATCACTGTCTCTTCATTGCAGCCTGTTCTAGTTCTGAGACTCTAATTGCTTCATTGCTCTTTCACCTATTTAATGAATTCATCCTTCCTCCAAACAAGGGCCATTTGGCTCTCATTTTACAATCTAGTGCAACATATAGTATTGGCAAGTCACTCCACTAGGTAGGTGCTAGAAGTAACATTCTTTTTCCACTCCTTCCACTAATCCCCTGACAACATTTATGAAAGGATATGGAACTAACTATTACACCATATTCCAGATGTTCATGAATGTAATTATTCTCTTATATGTGAATTTACCAATTTATACTATTTTTACTGTAAATCGGACTTTCCACATTCTGATTTAATTAGTGTAGACAACTAATGCACTACTGAGTTTGACCTACATATAGAAAGATTTAGTTTCCTAATAATTTAAAGTCTCCTTTTTTGTTGTGAGAAGACTAGTTTGCACTTAATGCAAAAAATAATAAAATTATTTAATTTAATAAGTTATATAGAAAATGACAAGAATAAATAAAATAGAAAATAATAAAAATTAATTATATACTTATTATATGTATGCACATATGTGACCCTGCACTTGTTTTAGTTACTTAAAAACTTACATGGTCCATGAACAATTCTAAGCACTCTGTAGGTATAAAAGTATTTATTTCTCATGACAACCTAATCATGTAGCTATTATTAGTATCCAACTTTTTATAGAAGGATAACTGAGGCACAGAGAAGTTATATTATTCTCCCAAGTCAACATAGCTACTGATGGGTAGTTTTGACCACTGGCCAGCAGTTCCAAATTCCAAGGTCTTAACCTTTACCATGCCACCTCTTATTAGATACAGCTCTCAAAAACATTTCTGGGGCACTTGGTGGCTCCTTTGGTTAAGCACCCAACTCTTGGTTTCAGCTCAGGTCATGATCATAGGGGTTTTGGGATAGAACCAGGCTCTGCTCTCAATGGGGAGTCGGCTTGAAGATTCTCTCCATCTGCCCCTCCCGCACTTGTGTACCAGGGCACGTGCATGCGCACACACACACTCTTTCCCTTTCTCTCTGTCTCAAATAAATAAATACATCTTTTTTTAAAAATTCTTTTTTTAAAAAAAGATTTTATTTATTTGACAGAGAAAAACACAGAGAGGGAACACAAGCAGGGGGAGTGAGAGAGAGAGAAGCAGGCTTCCCACCAAGCAGGGAGCCCGATGTGGGGCTTGATCCCAGGTCTCTGGGATCATAACCTCAGCTGAAGGCAGTCACTTAACCAACTGAGCCACCCAGGTGCTCCATCTTTTTAAAAAATTCTAATAATACCACTTTTTTGAGTGTCCTTTTCCATTTCTTTCTTTATGAACATATATTATTATACTATAGGATAATCAGTGAAACAATAATTTTTCCCTTGTTCTAAATGCCCGATGCATGGTGAAACAGAATGGATTTAAACATGCTAATTACTGGGACGCCTGGGTGGCTCAGTTGGTTAAGCAACTGCCTTCGGCTCAGGTCATGATCCCGGAGACCTGGGATCGAGTCCCACATCGGGCTCCCTGCTCGGCAGGAAGCCTGCTTCTCCCTCTCTCACTCCCCCTGCTTGTGTTCCCTCTCTCGCTGTGTTTCTTGCTGTCAAATAAATAAAATCTTTAAAAAAAAAAATAAAAAAAAATAAACATGCTAATTACTATCACGTATTTCTAGATAATTCTAGAATTCTTTTGGAACTCTTTGTGAACTCTGAAACGCCCTTTCAGGTTTACGTGAAATAGTCTTGGATCTAGAGCCCCCTTTTTTTTTTTTAAGATTTTATTTATTTATTTGATAGAAAGAAACACAGCAAGAGAGGGAACATAAGCAGGGGGAATGAGAGAAGGAGAAGGAGGCTTCCGGCAGAGCAGGGAGTCCAGTGCGGCACTCAATCCTGGGACTCTGGGGACCATGACCTGAGCCAAAGACAGATGCCCAATGACTGAGCCACCACGGCAGGTTTTGCTGTATAAATATTTGACATGGCAGGATGTTGATTTTGAATACAAAGGTGTAACCCAGTGTAAAGTTAACAGGACACCTCATTAAAGCCCCCTCACCCAAACCCATGATGAAGAATCAAGTCAATTCAGAGTAATGTCTTCACTAATCACCAGCAAACTTTTTAAAATATTATGGAAATTTCTATGAATGGTTCTTCTATGTTAACATTTTCTATCTTATGTTTGAAGGGGAAGATTCAAAACATTGGGTCTATCTGATATCCACCTTTACTTTTAACAAAATGTGCCAAAGACAATAGAAAATTAAATGTTTTAAACTATTAATGTTTTCTATTTTTACATTAGAAAAAAAATGTTTTATTTTGATGTGTAGACTTCTGCAGTGGGTGGTAGATCATGAGTAAACAGCAAAAGGATACTTTCTTTTTCAATTTTGGCTTAAAGTAAAATGGCATATGTTTTGAACTTGATAAACCACACTAAATTTATCTTGCTAAAGTCTCTTCATTGAAAAAAAGGTCACACATATCCACCTACCTTCTTTAATTATGTATGACTTTTCTTTATCGATATCAGTGCTCAGAACCAAGATGTTAATGAAATAGAATAAAGATGGTACATCTGTGAAGCAACTCATTTCCCCTAACTCCAAAGTGCTTAATTTGGAAGTTCTCAAAATTTGAGGCAAAGGAAAAGAAAAGTATAGGACTTTTTTTTAAATCATTTCCAAACCTGATAAAGATCTCAAGAAATATAGTTCTTCTTTGTGTCTTTTTATTTCTAGTCTGAAATGTTTAAATGGACACAATTAATGGCAACGAGACTATGTTTGAAGAGTAATTGCTCAATAAGGGTATCTATGGATTACTATGTGGAAACATTTTTCACAATGCTTTCTCATCTGTTTCAGACAAGAGGAATATTAGCATTATCCTATGCTCATTGCTCCCATATATCTCAGAGGGATGGCTGTAGAAACGAAAGAGCTGTGTGGCAAAATGGCGCCTGCAGACCTTTTGTGGAGGATAATCATGATCTAACCAGGGAGCAAACACATTGTCCTAGTCCCTGTCTTCCTGTCATTCGGATGATCTACCTTTGCAAAGCATTAAAAGCACAAATGTGTGCAGACAGGGTTAGACCACATAAAGTGAACTATGTTTTTGAATGCTAAAGACGCTGCTCTTTGTTCTCCCTTTGATAAAGCTCTCCAGAGAGAGGTAGCAGGAACTGAGATCATATATTTTTTTAAAATCTGTGTCCTGCCTGAATATTGATTATGTTCTTCAGTGGTGTCTATAATCTCATCCTGTATCAAAGTCTGCATGGTAGATGAAGGGCTCCCTGTGGCCCTGTCCTAAAGAAACCAGCACCACATAATTGGAAAATATAACTCTAGAGGTCCCGAGACTGGGGTTTTAAGATTTCATTTGTTATTATTCTTGATGGCTCAAATATCCAGTTAAAGCTCTCCCACAGATCTGAATCTCAAGTGTTGTACCATTCAGCTTCTATCAGTACTCCATAGCATCTATGCAATGAAGAAATGTAAAACTTACTAAGAAATAGAGTGTATATTATTTTCTAATATCTTATATGTTACCTATATAACTTTGTTTTTAATCAAATGGCAGACACTATGAATATAAACATTAATAAGTTTAAATTTGACATAAGACAGGGTTTCTTTTCCTCGGAAAAAACAAAACTAGTAATCAGACTGTTTAGAATCTAAAAGTTATCTTGTCACGCAGCTGGCCCAGTGCCACTATTTAGATGACTGCCAGACAAGATTTCAGATTCATTGTTTTGTCAGTTGTTAAGAGACTCTGCAATGACCCAATCCATTTGTCATTCAGTTGTGATCAAAATTCCCATCTCTCCCTAGGAATATTCATCCTATTTGCTTGTGGTGCATAGACACTGACTGAGTTAACAAATACATCTAGTAATCTCCAAGGCAGATTTAGGTGATCTTGCATCATAGTTAACTTGCCTGTGTGTGTAAAATCATGTACTTCTATAATAATAACTATGATTTTTCATAGCAGAGAAAAGTAGAAACAAGTAATGGTAAGCAATGTAATTAAGTTAAAATATAAACCATTCTATTTATAACTTAATGTTTATTAATTCTTGTATTTCTAATGAGCTAATTTCAAATGGCTAGTACAAACACCCACAATTTTTTTTTATATTGTGGCCTAAATCAATAACATGGGCAATACTGAGCTCTGAAGATTGTTTCACATCCACATCCCAGAACTTTAAATATTTTCAAAAGCCAGGTAGAAATATAACTAAGTGAAAATCTAAAACAAGTCAAAACGAAAAAAATGGGCACCGTGGTGAACTTGACAGAACATAACCCATCTAAATAATGCAGCTGCAACTGACAATTAAGTTTTTTTAATACACATCTTATTAGCAACAATACATATCAGGAAAGAGTAGAATAATACCTTCAACATGCTAACTAAAAAATAAAACAAATATAAACTTAGAATTTCCTACCTAAGAAAACTGTTGTTCAATTCAAGGGTATGTCAATATTGTTTTTAGGCAAGACAAAATTCACCACTTAGTCATTTAAAGAATGAGCTACAAAAAAAAAAAAAAAAAAAAAAAAAAAAAAAAAAAAAAAAAAAAAAAAAAAAAAAAAAAAAAAAAAAAAAAAAAGAATAAATGAATGAGCTACCAAAAAAAAGATAGTCTTTACTGAGAAGAAAATTGAAGGACTAGATTCAAAAAGAATCAATTGTAAGAAATTAAGTGGGTAAACACTGGTATGTTGAAATAAACATTTTGGATAACAACAAATTATTGGGAGTGGTAAAGCCAGAGGGGTGTTAACACACTTGATTATAGTAATATGGAAAACGACTGGTGATCAGAGTTTAGAAGTTCAAAAAGATGTTCCTCTTTTTCAGAAGGTAGTTAGGGACACTGGTTATGAAGGACTTTATTAAATCAAATTTGCATCTTTAAATAGTAGTCAACAAATAAATAGGAATAAAAATAGCCAGTAGATAAGTAGAAATAGTGAATAACTCCAAAACCATTTGTGGAAAAGGATTTGGAGGGAGATTAAAGAAACTTGATGAATTTAGTAAAATATCAGAAAAAAGGGAGAAGAAAAAGAAAGAAAAATAATAGAAAATAAAATATAAGATTGCAGGCATATGATCAAATAGTAATAACAAGTATTACAGGTCTTATTATTTCTCAAGGAACAATTCTAATATACAAATTAATTTAGTAAGTAGCAACTGTTGTTATCACACTGTCATCTCCCTATTAGGAAATTGAGGCACAGAAAGATTAAGAAAGTTGCTCAAAGTCACTACTAACTTGTAGAACTGGGTTTGATACAACTACAGTCTGGAGTCAGAGGCTATTTTGTAATCACATATTACCTCTCTTAACAAAGATAAAAGTAAAGGATAACCTGAGATGAGATTTTAAGTCGTAGCATGGGTGAGATTTTTTAAATGACTTTGTTGATATGTCAAGAATTTTAGTCTTAATCTGAGACAATAAGAAGTCATTGAAAGAAGTAAACAGTAAATACTCTGAGGAAGATGGGGAGAAAGAAGGTGAAGACCAAGAAGGGGAAGTCCCAAAGGGAGGAGAGAATTAGAGAGCTTAATTCAAACAAAAAAGTATAGAGAAATAATGGGATGAGACTAATTCATGTATATCAAAATGCTGAATGTTATACAATCTGAGCAGGTCACAGGTGAAAGATGATTGCTAGATTGGTAGTAGATAGGTAGATAGATATTTTAGTACCCCAAGTTTGTATAAATTAATTAATGGAAATATTACTAACAGAAATAGAAATAGAAGACTCTACTTCTGCTAAATGGAGATTTAGGTATATTTTGAATCTGTCTAATTTGGGATATTAGTTATAAGTTCAGATACAGGCAGTTTTTCATAAATTAAATGGAATTTTACTATCTGTAAAGGGTCAGAAGTAACTCTTGGTCTTATTTATATTGACATAATATTTATAAGATGAGAAAAATGAAGAACTAAAGAACTCTAAAAGCAAGGAGCCTAAAGATGCTAAAAACTTAGGGTGTGGGCACCTGGATGGCTCAGGCCATTGAGCAGTTGACTTTTGGATTTGGGGTCAAGATCTCAGGGTCCTGGGATTGGACCCCACATTTAACTCTGGGCTTGATGGGAGTCTGCTTAGGAGTCTCTCTCTCTTCCTCTGCTTCTTCCCCCACTTGCTCTCTCTCTCTCTCAAATTTAAATTTAAAAAAAAGTTTAAAAAAATTTAGGGTAAAGGGAAGGAAGAATATATGGTAATAGGAAGAAAAAGGAAGTTTGAAGAAGAAAAGTGAAGCTGGAACTGCTAAATATTCCAGAAGTTGAGAAAAATTTGAATATCCAATAGATGAGGCAAATAAGGGGATTGGCCCTTTTCAGAACAATGATTGGGAAAGTTATACCTGGAAAGTCTACAAAGCAGTTAAGGCAATCTAGAGAAAGTGCAGACTATTACTGGAAGTTTTGAAGTGAATTAGAGAGCTTTATGATGTCATGGAAATAACTTAAAGCAAGAGAAAAGAGCAAACAGAAAATGTGAGATAAAGAAGGACTAGTTGATGAGACATGATCATGGAGAAAGGAATAGTTAAGACTACTGATAAAATTATATAGGAAACAGGCTTTCTGAAAGAAATTTATGAATAGAGAACATAAAGGTATAATGAAATAACCAGGTATATAAGAGACAAATTGAAAATACATTGCACAACCACGTTTCATAAATAAACAACTGATGCTATTTGCTGAAAAAGATAAGATACTTTTGAAAATAAAGAAGTTTTCTTATGTTAATGGTTAAGAATACAGAAATGAATTCTCTGTTTCAATAATGTCTTTAGCAATGCCCACATCCCTCACTGTATGAGAGGTTTGTCTAACTGGGCAGGGGGTGCTGGGGAAAAGGTATCTGCACCTTAATTTATATGTTTGGTATATATATATATATACTGAAGTAGGCACTTTGGTAGCCAGCCTCCAAGATGACCTACAAGAATCAATACATTGCGGTATTCATGGATTGTCCATGTGGCCAATAGAATATGACAGACGTGATGGTATTGGTCACTTAATAATTTTGCTTATAAAAGACTATGCCTTCAATCTTGGGGAACCTTCTAACACATACACAGTCTTCCACTGGATCTCTCACTTTGGAAGAAGCTGGCTGCCGTGTTGTGAGCATCCCTACAGAGAGGCTGATGATATAAGGGACCGAAGTCTTCAGTCAATATCTAGTGAGGAATTGAGAGCTGTCAATGGTTGTTGAAATTAGAAATGGATCTTCAAGCACCCTCCAGGCCTTCAGATGACTATAGTCCCAGCCAACATCTTGACCACACCTCAAGACAGATCTTAAGCAGAGTGAGTCAGTGAAATCCCTTTCAGATTCCTGACCCTCAGAAATTCTGTATGATAGTAAATATTTGTTTTATTAAGCTACTAAGTTTTGGGGTAATTTGTTACACAGCAATAACTAACACGGGCATTATAATTTTGGGTTTTTCAGTCTTTACAGAATGTATTTTGCCCCCCAAACAAATTGAAAATAAATCAGTGTTGGTTAACTTGAGAATACTGATGCTGAAAGACCTTAGATCCATGTAAGTCAAGCACGTCATTTCTTAAAAAGTGATCTGAGAGGCGCCTGGGTGGCTCAGTTGGTTAAGCAACTGCCTTCGGCTCAGGTCATGATCCTGGAGACCTGGGATCTAGCCCACATCGGGCTCCCTGCTTGGCAGGAAGCCTGCTTCTACCTCTCTCACTCCCCCTGCTGTGTTCCCTCTCTCATTGTGTTTCTCTCTATTAAATACATAAATAAAATCTTAAAAAAAAAAACAAAAAAAAACTGATCTGAGATTCAGACAAGTTGAATGAGCTGTCCAAAGTCACATCGTCTGTAATTGATAGAATCAATATTTTACCCCACATCTTCTGTCTTCCAGTTCAGTATGATTTCACTACTCCATGTAATAATTATGAAACTAGGGGCACCTGAGTGGCTCAGTCGGTTAAGCGACTGCCTTCAGCTCAGGTCATGATCCTGGAGACCCGGGATCGAGCCCCACATCAGGTTCCCTGCTCTGCGGGAAGCCTGCTTCTCCCTCTCTCACTCCCCCTGCTTGTGTTCCCTCTCTGGCTGTGTTTCTCTCTGTCAAATAAATAAATAAAATCTTTAAAAAAAATAATTATGAAACTAATTTCATGACAAATACCTCTTTAAAAGCATCATTAAGTTGTAAGATTTAAAATTTCTCTCTGGGAAATTTACTGAATAAAAAAGTAACCTTATGTTACTTCAGTGACTTGAGTTTTATTTGTCTTAATACAGTTTATATAAAGAGTTTAACACTCATTAAGGGACTATTTGCAACAGAATAATCAACACATTTTCTTATATGAGTATTATATGCTTTGCTGACTCCTTAAAAATCATGAGACATATCTTTGTAATTGGGGAAACTGTGGAGTGTCACAGACATTTGAAATTAAAATTGATTTTACTTTCCTGCCTTGTGCGTCCTCTAAATTTTTTTCCACATATAAAAGACTTGTAATTCACAGCAAGGAAGACACAATTATTTTTCTAATAGTATCTAGTCAGCTCTGGAAACCTTTTATGTTCTTGCTGGCAATATTAAAGAAATCATAAAGGCTTTATACTTGTTACTGCCCCTCTATGGCTTACGGTTCTTTATCATGCTGAAATCATACCTTCACTCATCCAACTTTGGAGCAAAGCTTCCCCTTTAAACATATTCCAACCAAATAATCAGTTATCTGCTGACAATGATTACAGGTTTTCTAGACATGCTAGGGCTTCCTCTAAAATATTGTCTCTGCCTTATATCTTCCTGAATGATATTTCTTCAAATGTGACCTGTGAACTTCAAGTGTCTTCCAAGAGCTCATTATTATGGTAAAAAGAAGAACAAAGAGAAGAAGGATGTGAAGGGGGGAACCTCCTGCTTGCATTTTTCACTGATAAAATCAGGCTTGGTTTAACAGTTTACTCAGAGAAACATTTTTTGTTTTAACGTGGTGAAAAGAAATATTTTGGCAATTTTGTTTACAGTCAGATTTTTATTTTTAGTATCATGGCAATGAGAGTGTTCCCATCACAAAGTGATTTTCTACTTCATTTTTGAGTAATTTGAGTGAAAGTAACAAAATAGCATTTAAACCTGTTCTTGTAAAAGAAAAAGCAAATACCAAAAACTAAACCAAATACATGTGTAGTTTAGTGAGTAAGTACAAGAACAGCACCCATGTAAATCCAGGTCAAGAAATAGTATCCTCCCAGCCACCGTAGACTCCAAGTCACAAATCCCTCATTCCAGCCACAAATAGCCCCTATTTTGGCTTTTATACCAGTCACTTCCCTACTTTTCCTTATTATTTTTATCAGGCAAGTAAATAAGCATCCTTAGACATTTTAGCTTAGTGTTTTAGGGCACATTTACTCTATAGATTTCCCTTTATTCGTTGAGAGACTCAAAACACTTGGCCTGCGGGCTTTCAGTATGTTCCTCTGAATGCTGTATTCTCTGTAAATTGGCCACGGGACCTAGTGGAGTGATCACACAGATTATATGCATTTGGTAAGACTATCGTTTTGCAAACAGAAGATACATAACATCTGATTTTTACTGTTTATAATTCCTTAGGAGTTTCAAAATGGTAATATTCTAATTCTATATCTTTTAACTGATTGGCTGGGTAAGTTTTTAAAAAAGAGATTTACTATCATTTATCATTTGGTTATCTAGTGGTACAGTCATATGGGAAAACAGGATGGATGTTAGATGCTATCTCTCTCTCTCTCTTTCTTTCTTTCTTTTTTTAAATTCTATTTATTTATTCAGAAGAGAGAGAGAGCATGAGCAGGGGGGCAGGGATAGAGGGAGAAGTAGACTCACTGCTGAGCAGGGAGCATGATGAAACGCAAGCCTCAATCCCAGGACCCCAGGACCATGACCTGAGCCGCAAGCAGATGCTTAATCGACTGAGCACCGAGGTGTGCCTAGATCCTTTCTTTTTATCTCTTTAGTTTTTAAGAAAATGAATTGGTTCACAGTCATCGTCATAGGGAGACAACTAGACTTTTTAAATATAAATATGAATTCATGAACTTGAGCATATTTGTTGAGTGTCAATCCATTGCAAATCTTTTCCTTATGAAGGATTAAATTGTTTCATTTTTACCCAATAGCGTCTTTGCAAACTGGCTCCCCAAACCCTTAGATATTAACCTGATAATTTTTTATAAATTCCTTCCTATCTGTTATTCTAAGGTGTTCCTGATTCATCTTGTACATTTCCTGCCCTACACCTAGAATTGTCTATTTTTCCAGGAACCCCTAACTTTCTATTAATGAAAATGGTATTTCAGAACAACAGCTTGGGTCTGGGGATGCCACTGATTGGTTATTGCTTCTGGGCATTTTCAATGGGCAGAGCAGGGATAGACCCAGGGTTTTTGCTTAATCTCTACCATAGCAGTTGTATCTTCTTCCTTCCATACTGAGTATAATGGTTCTAAAGAATTAGGAATTACAGGGGCGCCTGGGTGGCTCAGTTGGTTAAGCCACTGCCTTCCGCTCAGGTCATGATCCTGGAGACCGGGGATCAAGCCCCACATCGGGCTCCCTGCTCGGCGGGAAGCCTGCTTCTCCTTCTCTCACTCCCCCTGCTTGTGTTCCCTCTCTGGCTGTGTTTCTCTCTGTCAAATAAATAAAATCTTAAAAAAAAAAAAGAATTAGGAATTACAGAATTATAATATTTCATAAATACGTATTTGGTTTTACACACACATGACTACTTCTTCTACATCTCTTATGCCGTTATTGTTGTGTTTATTCACTGTTGTGTTTCTTCTATCTTAGTGTTCATTCAAAAAAAGGTGTGTTTTGCTTTGGGATTTTTACTCAATCCTTTAGAAATTTTCATGCTAGCTCACTGGTTTACCATAAAGTGAATAATTTCCCTGTGATTCAACAAAGGTCCCATGGGGAAAAGGAGCTGTTCATTTTATGTCCTCAAGCCATATTAGCTCCACATGATAGTAGAAAGCTTTGATAGTGTCCCTTTCTTAATTCTTCAGACTTGTTTCCAGTCCTTCTACCTGTATTATTTTTTACTCCCTCACCATTAAGTATTTCACTTTGTCTTAGAAAAAAAAAGTGAGGTGCACCTGGGTGGCTCAGTTGTTAAGTGTCTGCCTTCAGCTCAGGTCATGGTCCCAGGATCTTGGAATCACGCCCTGCATTGGGCTTCCTGCTCAGCGGGAAGCCTGCTTCTCCCTCTCTCACTCCCCTTCCTTGTGTTCCCTCTCTAGCTGTGTTTCTCTCTGTTAAATAAATAAATAAAATCTTAGTAAAAAAAAAAGAAAAGAAAGAGGTGTAATAGTGTTTCTAGGAGGAGGAAGTGATCAACTATCTCATTATAATCAAAGGTCAATTACAATGAGAATTGAAATGTACCACTGGGTTTAACAATGTGAAGGTCGTCGAAAAATTTAAGTAGAGCATTTTGGTGGAGCAGTGGACGCTAAACCTACTTGAAATGAGGTTATAAACAATAGGGCATTATTATTTTAAGTTGGGGTAAAATAGTATAGCATACTTGTATTCTAATGAGAATGATGTAGTTTCCTTTGAAAAAAATATTAAGAAATGGAGGAAAGGATGGAAAGAGAGAGGGAAAGGGGAAAAGGAGAGGGAATGGGAGGAGAGGAAAGAAAGGAAGGAAGGAAAGAAGGGTAAGCATTGCTGAAGCTATGTTCTTCACCAGATAAGAGGGAAATGGGATTAGGAGTCAGAGTAGGGGTCAACAGCTTACAGCTCCTGAGACAGATCCAGCTCATCACTTGCTTTTGTAAATAAAGTTTTATTGGAACACATTACCTGTTTATTTGTGTGTTTATATACACATCTATTATGTTTGTCCTGTGGCTATTTCTGTGGTTCAATGATAGTTGAGGAACTGCAACAGAATCCACATAGCCCACAATGTCTAAAATGTTTATTTTCTGGCTCTTCACAGAAGTTTCTTGACCACCAGTCTAGAGGACAAATAGAATCTTTTCCTTAGCTAGGACCATGAAGAACACATCCATAGTCAAGATGGAAAACAGAGTATCTGACACAGATGGCATGAGGTTATGTGTCTGTTGGTAGATATTGGTAAAAACTTGCTTCTATCTGCACCTATTATCTTAGTGACATGAAAATCAAGGCATCTTCATGGTGTGGGGGCAAAGGGGAGAGATTGTGGAGGTATGGAGAGAGATTAATGCACATTTTCATCATATGGAAGTGTGAATGTGCCATTTAAAGTTAGTGGCCATACATTTAAAATAAGGGCAGTCAGCATAGTTGTGTATGCCTGTTCAGTCCCACTCAGCTGCATGAAGGCCAGTTGTGTTAGTGGTGGGCTCCATGAGAATCAAATGCCAAGACAGGATTAGAGAGGCAAGAGCATAGTTAAGAGGAAATACCTGTACAGTGAAAGAACTGGGGCCAGAAGATGTGCTAGTAGTCTGTGGACCATGATGCATGTCTGTCTCTGTGAGCGAGTGAGTGAAAGAAGGAGGGTGGGATGACGAGGTTCTCAGACTAGAGCACAGTTCTAAAATGTTTGAGTCAGGATGAAACTCAACCATCAGAGAAGGCTTGAGTTAGTTTCTGCCACTATTCTCAGCTTGTAGAGAGAAGTTTGTAGCAACCATGTCTCTGTTGCAAATTCAGTGATAGATGTGGAAATTATAGGCCCTGAGGCCATCAGTCCATTACTCCCCTTGCAGCAGGAAATCTGATGGGTGGGTGGCTAGAGAGAGTAAGATTTAACCAGAGGTTGATTCTTACTAGAGGATGGAGGTAAAGGTGAAGGAGACAAGACTTTTGAGACCCTTGCAAGAAAATGTGCAGGAAATTATTATAGTAGAGGACCAAGAAATAGAAAGGCGAGGAAGTGCATAAGATGAGAGAAGAAGAATAAAAATTACTTTGGCGGCCAGGGTAATAGATTGTAATTCAAACTGGAGTGGCGGGAATATTGGAGTAATTGAGGGACACGTTGGAAAGATGAGAAGATTGCAAGAAAAGGAATTACTAGAATTGAGGTGATGGGATTTGAAAGTTACTGGCAATTTCAAGGTCTACTCTTGGAAGTAAATAGTTGAGGTGAGTGAGGTATAAAAATTTGCAAGGGGCCTGGCTGACTAGTGTGCAACTCTTGGTCATGAGGTTGTGAAATCAAGCTCTATGACAGGTGTATAGATTACTTAAAAATAAAATCTTAAAAAAATTTTCTTCTCAAAGCAAGAGGAATAGTCACCAGAGATCAGTAGGTAGCTGCCACAGGATGGCATGGTCTGCAATATAAAGACCTTATGATCAAAGCCAAAGGCAGAAATGGAAGAATGAATGGATGGAAGCAGGAGCACCCCTGCCTGACCCCAGGGCTGTGCAAGTTATTCTCAGAATTGTGTCTTGGGAGGGTCACAAAATTGCCATCAGTCCAGAAAAGACTCAGGTTTCAGTCAGAGCCAAAATGAAAAAGAATGTTTAGAAATAAGCTTGTTTCTCTCTATCTAAAGGATCATCTCAAGACCACGTTTTCCTGGCAGTGGCCTGGATCTGATCCTTATTCTGGAGCCTTTGCATAATTTTAACCTCATTTGCCATCTTGATAGGCTGAGAATTTCCTTTAGTCTTGGCCCCTTAGAAAAAGAAGTTTCCCCTTCAATTTACCTCTTTCCGTTCACATTGTTATAATAAGCAGCAAGAAAAAAAATAATGCCTTAGACCCTTTTCTAGGAAATCTCCTTGCTGAGATCACCCATTCGATTAGGCACAGTCTAGTGTTGCTGCGTTCTGTGGCTACCTGGCAAAGTCTCTAGCTCCTGCTTCCAGTTACACGCTTCCCACTACTTGAGCCCTCCTCGCCAGGAGCATCCTCAAAGTTGATATTTCTCAGTCTGTTTAAGGCAATAGAGGTGTTCTCCACCATGCTCCTCAATGTTCTTCTGGCCTTTACCCATTACCCAGGTCCACATTTTTAATTGCTTGTGAGGGCAGCGCCCTACTTCTAGGGAGGAAAATCTCTATTATTGATCTACTGCTGTGACAAATAGCCTGAAAGCTTCTAAGCTTAAGCAACAAACCTATATTTTCTTTCAGCTTCTCTGAGTGAGAGATCTGGGTCTAACTTAGCTGAGTTCCTTGGTCTCAGGGAGTCTGTCACAAGGTTGTATTCAAGGCCAAGGCGTCCACTGAGGCAAAAATCCTCTCACCACTTCAGTGAGGGGAGACCATTGGACAAGTTCCCTTATGAGACTATCAGTTCCTTGGGCCCTCATTCACTGTTGGCCCTCTGTTGGCCAGAGACAGGAGTATCTTGCTCCAGAGAGCTTCTCCACAGCAGCTGACAGGGTCCTAAGACCCAGCTCCACATCAGGCTCCTCAGGAGGGAGTTTCCTGGAGAGTCTTTCCCTCCTCTCTCCCTGCCCCTCCCCACTGCGTGCTCACTTTCTCTCCCTCCCTTTTTCTCTTTCTCTCCCAAATAAATAAATAGTTAACAATTAGTGAAAATAAGATTTATTTCTTTCCTCATCAAAAGCCAGAGGCTTCTTGTATTCAGAATCTCCTCATTAGGGAAGCTCTTTCTCTATATCAAGAAAGAATTATTTGGAGAAATTGAGGAAGTTTGACAAATATTGGCTATACCACAAAGACTAGTTGATGAGGGTCAAATATTCACTCATATAAAATTGCTGTTTTGTTGATATATTTGTGGAGTACATTTAGCCCCTCATGAAGAGATTGTTTCTCACGAAATAGCTAAAAGGTTGCAAATTAGGGAAAAAGAAAACTATTTTCAAAATATAAGATTTTAAGTGATTATTATTTCTCCGTGTTTAGTAATTTATATATTGCTCTTCTTTTCATTGCATTTCAATACATTTTATTGTTAGAGTTAATGATTTTGATCATTTTAAACTTAATTACAACAGATCACCTACCCCCCTTCATTTTCATTCTTTAAAAAAAAAAAAAGGAACCTTAATATACAGATATTAGGGGCACCTGGGTGGCTCAGTGGTTAAGCATCTACCTTCAGCTCAGGTCATGATCCCAGAGTCCTGGGATCGAGCCCCACTGTAGGGCGGGAAGCCTGCTTCTCCCTCTCACACTTCCCCTGCTTGTGTTCCCTCTCTTCCTGTCTCTCTCTCTCAAAAAAATAAATAAAAATCTTAAAAAATATATATGCAGTTACTAACGTCTATTGTTTGTGCCAAAAGTTAGTATCTTTCATTTTTTGTCATCATTATAATAATGAAAATTAGGAAAAATCCAATTTATCTTTCCTAGGCTGCTTTATAGTATATATTCTTTTAAATTCTATTTCTTTGTTTTTATCCTGGCATGTTTCTCTGCTTCCTTCCTTCCTTCCTTCCTTCCTTCCTTCCTTCCTTCCTTCCTCCCTACCTTCCTTCCTCTGCACTCCCCCATCTTTCCTTCTTTCCTTCCTTCTTTCCTTCATCTTTCCTCCCTCCCTTCCTTCTTTCCTTTCTTTTCCTTTTTATTTTTAAGATTTATTTCTTTAGGGGCGCCTGGGTGGCTCAATTGGTTGGGCGCTGCCTTCGGCTCAGGTCATGATCCCGGAGACCAGGGATCGAGTCCCACATCGGGATCCCTGCTCAGCGGGAAGCCTGCTTCTCCCTCTCTCACGCCCCCTGCTTGTGTTCCCTCTCTGGCTGTATTTCTCTCTGTCAAATAAATAAATAAAATCTTTAAAAAAAAAAGATTTATTTCTTTATTTGAGAGAGGGAGTATGGGAAGAAACAGAGGTGGAGGGGAGGAAATCTCAAGAAGACTCCTCACAGACCCCCTTCTGGGACTCAATCTCAGGACCCTGAGATGATGACCTGAGCCCAAATAAAGAGTGGAACACTTAACCGACTGAGCTACTCAGGTACCCCTGTCAGTGTTTCAAGGATTCAAATCATTTTTCCCCCATAGCTTCTCATTGAAAGAACTGTCATTTATTGAGCGCCTAATGTGGCATGCTGAATTAGGTGTAGGTAGTAGAGAGAAAAAATTATTTCTGTTTCAGAAGAGGTATACAATGTACAAACAATTCGTTCCATTTAAGTGTTGATCAAATGTTGCCATCCTCAGTTTGCAAAAAGGAAACTGATGTAATTATTTTCTCGGATAACAAACAACTAACTGTTTGAGGATTAAAAGCTGGGTCTTTTTTTTCTCTTCCTCCAAATTCTATGCTAACTGCCAGGCTTAGGTATTGAATATCAAAAGGTAATAATACAAGGTCCCTTCCTTCAAGTATCTTGCTGCACTTTTATGACACTTACACTATCATTGTTTTTTTGGCATTATTAGTTGATGAATTATTTCTGAAACCAAATTACAAACGTCTTATGTGGAGGAACCAAACCTGTGTTCATATCCCTTGGAATATGAGTCATGTAATATATTCCTTAATAAATGTATTTGATTTTTTCATGGGCTATTAAAGTAAATGATAGAAATACAATCCTAATGAAATGGAAATAACATACTTTCACATGTCTTTCATTTGAATTAATTTACTTAACCAAAATGTGAGAACAAAAATGCAAATTACTTTTTCCACATCAAGCAGTAGAAAGTTTAGCATTTTTTAAAAAAAATCTGTGCTTTATCTCAAGTATTATTTCTCAAGGGAAGTTTCAATTCAGTCCTGTGAGAATCGTATTTGCAGAGCTGTTTGGTAGGGGAATCATGGTGCAGAATCCCACTGCAAAATTCACCATCCTGGTCTGCTGTGCAAATGTGAGCTATTTTAAAGAAATCATTCAATTAGACATAAAAAGCAAACCTTGCCCTAAAAATATTAACTTGCATTTCACTTTGGAATTTGTGACCCTCTGACAAGAGTTCTTTGTTTGCCTGATTCGGCAGTAGACTGGTTGCTGTACACATTTCTATACTTAACAATTGTTATCAACGTAGTTTGACAGCTTAAATCTAGCATAATGATGTGGAAATATAAACAAATGTTAAATGCACTTTTGCATTCCAACAGGTTTTTCCTCCTGGATCTTACCCTTAAAACTAGTTCTTCATAAGGAATGTAGAGTCTGAGAAGAGTTTTGGGGAAAAAATGTATGATGTCATTTTATATAGTAGTCCAATTTGACACACTATTTAGGTTACCCTAAGCTTAAACCAACTTAGATATGGATTTTGACCTGAAGTGACCTCCTTGGCTTTGCAAAGGATTGTTTCTGTAAACAGATGGATCATTTTCCAAAGAGAAGTTTTTAGAAATTAAAAATAGTTACTAAGACCCACATATGACTTCTGTGCCTGAGAACAGCGAAATCAAAAAGCACAAAGCTTCAAACCATTTGAAAATGGAATTCCATGTTAAATCAGCTTATTACTGTCCTTTTATTTTCTACAATTTATTTTTATAATCTATTAAGATGGATATCTGCAAACCTCCAGTTATAGCTCTCTCAGAAACATTTGATGTGTGCATCTTGTTTATCTTACTGATAGTCTTCTTGAGCATTAGGCAATTGTGTTTATTTGTGGAAAGGGTTACATTAATATAATAAAATTTTTCTATCTCTTTGTATAATGGTCTCAAGAATAGGGAGGAGCTAAAAGATAGAAGGAATGTGAGAATTACATTTGGCAGCTTTTATATTATGGAGAAAAATTAAAGTTATGATAAAATACAACTTTATTGTCTGAACTTGCACATTAAGAGAATGGGAAAACCCAGTGGGGAGAAAAAATCCAGATTTAGCAGTAAAATGGAGCACCAGGAAGCCATTATTGTGAATTCAGATTTCATTATAGAATTTATTGCAGTAGCGTTCTTTTGGTGCATCTAAAATATGGATTGATTTGTTCATTTTGGGAAGCATCTATCATTTAAATCACATAATAGAAATGTCATTATCTTAATTCATATTTGCCTAGGGATTCAGTGACAAACTTCACACTTCTCACTTATAGAAAGTTTTGGTCTTGTAACTCAACTGGTAAAGGAAAATGTGTGCCTGGAACTCTGCAGAATTATTTTTTTAGAAATCTGATGTAATCTGCCATTAGATTCAGAACATCAGTGCCCTTGCCTCACTATTGCATTTGACTTGTTTTTTCTTTTAGAAATTACAAGGTTAAATTGTTATTTTCATTCAGTGATCTTGGCAAGTAGAAAGAGTACGTTTCTTGACTCTGCTCTTAATTAGTTGTGTGCTTCTAATGAAAGTATTAACCTTTCTGCACCTCGGTTTCCTAAGTCTCAATTTTTCATCTTTAAAGGGATACAGATAAGTTAGATTGTTTTAAATATCAAATTGGTATGTGTGAGAGGGTGTGTGTGTGTGTGTGTGTGTGTAAAGTATTAGCTGGCTTATGTTAGCAGCTGAAAATATTATTCAGTAAATGGATAAATGAATGAGTGTATGTGTGTGTGAAGCAGGGGGAGAGACGGAGAGTGTGTTTACATAGATAGCTGGGTTCTCTGTGTATATGTGTGTCTGGTACCTAGATAATAGAAATACTTAGTAAGTGGTAGCTATTACCCTTTTTTCAATGATTCTGGGAAAGAATATAAGAGTGACCTCAAATGTTTCAAGAGCTCAGCGCTGTGAAGGCTGCCTGCCTCCAGCATTATAGAACAGAGCCAAAGGGAAAAGGAAATGTCTGATGTCAGCACTGTTTACTCCTTCTGTCACAGATATGAATAAAGAACTGAGGGTAACACTTGACCTGTCTTCCCTTCGCCCACCACAAGGACTATGGGTGTGTGACCAAACCTTGGGTCATGATGGGGCTTCGCATTTCCAATCCCAGTCAGTGGGGAGTGGCATGTGTATTATCTGTTCAGAAACCACAGGGAGATTGTCAGCACTCAAGCTCCTGTTCCCAGAAGGTGAAATGTTAAAGGCTGCCTGCGTGGCATGACCACAGGAACCCATCCACAGCAGCTCCTTTTGGAAAAAGCAGACCTCCTTGCAGAATTTAGCCAAGCTGTACTTTGATATAAGCATCGAGTAGATGAAGTTCATAATAACTAGTAGAAGACCAAGCTTTCTGATTGGCATTCTCATGTCCATGGTTGATGCTGTCTGTTATTATTCTAGCCTCATTCTAGTTTTTACTTGTATCTTTTATTCTTTGACGGTCATGGTGTCAGAAGTATGAGAAGAGGCACTCACTGAAAAACATACCCAATAATCTGATATACATAGACGGGTGGAAAACACCATATAGGATATGTGAAAAGATGAATGTTTCTGCAACATTAAGACTAATCATTACTTTTAGATGCTCCTATTTCTACTTTAAAGTTGAATATAAGCAATGATTCACAAATATTTATGTCTGTAAGATTTCACTGAGGAGATAGAAGGGAAATCCCAAGTCTTAGGAACATAAAGGTGAACAAGGCATTGTCTAGGTGATTAAAGACCTGACTTAATAAGTGAGAGAAACGGTCACACAAGTACCCACCAAAAACAGAGAGAAAGAAACAAGAAAATATGATTGGTGCTAGATAATGAATGTATAAAGGGATACAGGACCATAAAATCCTGACTTCCCCAAGCAGATCTATTTCTCTTGGAGAAGTGGGGATGGTGAAGGAAGATGGGCATCTAAGCTATTGTCCAGTTTTCAACAGGAAATTGACAGAAAAGCCATGAGAAATATCTTCCTCGCCAGTTTGAAATGTGGGTGGCATCTGAAAAAATTTAGGGATGTGGTAGTTCTGTCCAGACACATAAGAAAGTTCAAAGAAGGAAAGGGTTAAGGAGTGAGCTGGAGCGTGAGGAGCCTTTGGGGCTCTTCTAAAGTGTCTGGAATGTTTCTTGTAAGCAGTTAGAGAGATATCAAAGTTTAAAGGGAAGTATCACATAATTGAATGCTTTATGTTAAGAAAGAGATGACTCTGACTCATGGGATCCAGAACTAGGAATTATAGTTAACCACTGAAATGGCAAAGTAAAAATTAAAAGCTAGCATAATTTTAGGGTGCTTTATGTCCACATCAAGGAGGATAGAGTAACACTCTAATAACAGCAGCCAATAAATATTAAATATATATTATGTCAAGCCAGAAAAGACTGGAAAAGCTAGGTGATGTGTGTGATAGTCAAAGACCTGGAGTTTTTGTATTGGAAAAGCAAAAATAAAATGAGGGTTGTGCTTTTGTTTTGGAGATAAAGTAATAGTTAGACCTTTGATATTACCTATATCATAATATCCCATTTCATCCTTTCTAGTAAATAATTATTTTATTTTCATCCTTACTAGTAAAGGATTCTTTTTATTAGCTCTTAACAGTTATAGCTTGCATTTATTGAAATGGTATCAATAATAGAGAATTTGGTGATTTAGCACGTGGGGGCTGTTAGAGTCATGAAATGGTAGGAATAAGTGAAAATTCAGTGATGACTTAATATTTTTTAAAAATACTAAAGCTTACAAAGCACATTTTGACCTACTATCTCATTTGATCTGCCCCACTGGTGTAAGGTCCATCATCATTCGCAAAGACACTGTGGGAAACAAGATTTGCTGGGAAAGACTGAGGAGAATCCTGAGCCCTGTTCAGGTTTTAGTTGGCATCATTCGTACTCCCTTCATTCAGGGAGTCTATTTCTAAATGGAAGTCCTTTGTGAGCTTAGATCAGAAAGAAATTTTTCTATTTCTGTGGTTGATGACAACTTGTTATTAATATCAATTTAGTCAAATAGTATCAGTGATGAAAACAACCCTGTAATAATAATGATGGTTACTCATTGGGGATCTACCAAATCTCGGACATTTTCTAGGTATTGAGTGTCTTACTTTACCTTGCAGCACTCCTGAAAGGAAGCTATTGTTATTCTCATTCTACAAATTCAAAAACTGAGAGTGAAGTTAAGAAAACTACCTCTAGTCACGAAGTCCATAAGTAGATGACCAGATTTTTACACCCATGCCCATCTCAGTCCAAAGCTATGGCTTCTCTGTGGCCCAAACTATCCTCCCCGGGAAGTAGTACAAAACTCCCTAATCTCCTGACCCACAGAGGGCCCAGGTTGACGATTCATTTCTAAAATTACATAACACTTCAGCTGCAAGGCTGACTTTCATAGGAAAAATAAAGGGGCTTTTTATTTAGGGGAAGATACATTCCCCAGAAAACAATGGAGATTGGATTCCAAAATAAGAAATAAAAAGAAAGGAAGAAAGTACCTCCACTGGTATTTACTGTAAAGAGAACAATCATCTCTATTTTTTGAAACAGATATTAAAGCCCATTCTCTTTAAACCTTTTCGACCTAAGATTACCAAAATATACAGAACATGAGGCCAAGACTCTTTCTGTACATCAGTTCGGAGCCATCGTCTGACAAAGTCTTCAGTCACCTTTCTTCCCCACTGTAGGACCTTCCCACGCAGCACACTTGCTGCTCTCCTGGTTGTCTTTCTATACTTGATACATCTACTAACAGAGGGAGGCTTTTCTTCTTTTGATGGGAAAGGAGCAGGCTCTGTGTGAAGGCTGCTGTCTGTGTTTATTAAAGGCTTAGAGAGTACTGCCTATTCTGCTCTTGATCTGAGTATTTGCTTTTGAGGGTCTGCTTGGCCACAGGAAGGGTTCCTGTCTGGACCCAAGAGGAGGAGATATATGAGTTGACCCCGTGATCACATGTGACACTGAGAAGGTCATTAGAATTTCATTTATATTACCAGCTACAAGGACACTCTCTTCAGGGAGAGTTTGGGTTTTTGTTTGGTTTTGGTTTTGTTTTTGAGCTCTGCTTCTAGTTTTCATATTTTATAGATGACGTTTATTGAATCTTAAAATCCACTTCGGTTTCAGTTGACAGTAGTGAAGTGAGCTAGAGGAAAGAAAATTGCAAGATCAGCAGGTATACAAGTAAAAGTTGACCTCACCTTTCGAGGGAGAAATATACTGAAAACTTATCTGGGAAGTTTATTTCTGTAAAGCAAGGTATGTCTTCTTGATTTCCACAGCTACGCTTGCTAATTTTGCTACTTGTGGAACATAAAGATGACTATGCAAGGATCAGAGGATTAACTCTTTGCAAGATTCAAAATCTAGACCAAATCACTGAAAGAAAAGCCTCATAGTTGTCCAAGTGCTGTGGCACCATCACAAGGGTCTACTGTGTAAAATACCACCTCACGTATGCTTACAGCTTCCCTGAGTGATTCAGTAAATGTGAGTTTTCCTGGAGTTTATGCCAAATGCATTCTTGTTTCAGTTCTGTTGTGTGAATCACCAGAGGATAGAGATGTGTCTAGTTAACTTAGTTTTAGATGCTCTATGCTTTGATTAAGATTCTAATGTGTGATTTTCCCACCTTTAATTATTTCATTATGAATAGCTATAAAATGTTTGAGAGCTATGAAATTTAAGAAAGCGCCATCATACAGCACTTTCTTGGTTCAGAAGAACTTAAATCCCAGCTACTTTAGGTTTTTAATAAATTCTTCAATGGTAATGAAGGGACAATAGAGATCATTGAACTTTTATCCACTTTTATTTTTCCAAAAAACAGTGTTTGAAAGAACTATCACAGGGGTGCCTAGGTGCCTCAGTCATTGGGCGAATGCTTTCAGCTTGGGTCATGATCCCAGGGTCCTGGAATAGAGCCCCACATCAGGCTCCCTGCTCTGTGGGAAGCCTGCTTCTCTCTCTCCCACTCCCCATGCTTGTGTTCCCTCTCTCGCTGTCTCTCTCAATTAAATAAACAAATAAAATCTTTAATGAATGAATGAATGAATGAATGAATGAATGAGTGAGTGGATAAATAAATAAATAAATAAGTAAGTAAATAAACAAACAAATAAATCTGAGAAATAAACATGAAAAGGACAGCCAGGGCGCCTGGGTGGCTCAGTGTGTTAAAACCTCTGCCTTCTGCTCAGGTCATGATCTCAGGGTCCTGGGATGGAGGCCTACATCAGGCTCTCTGCTCAGCAGGGAGCCTGCTTCCTCCTCTCTTTGCCTGCCTCTCTGCCTACTTGTGATCTCTCTCTCTGTCAAAAAAATAAATAAAAATCTTAAAAAAGAAAAGAAGGCGTTTTTAAAAAAAAAGACAGCCAAGTATCATAAAGAAACACATTTGTAAAAATGTTTAGTTCCCAGTCACAGTCATCTTCCTCAATTATGATTTCTAGCATAAAATGAAGAGTAAAAAATACATATTTTTAATTTACTTCGAATAATGTCACAAACTTTTATGATATCCTTTACCAAAAATTCAAGGTTTTACTGAAGGTATTTTTCTTGAAGTTAAATGCATACATACACACTTCCTCACATATTTACACATATTTAAAACAGACTCTATCTAGCAGCAGAGATTAAAGAATTTACTTGATAAATATAAACCCCTTAGCAATATATACAAATTCTGTAACAAATTTTATCAACAATTTATTCCTTCTGGCAGGAAGGAAGCATATTATGTTTGAGTAAACAATGGAATCCTCCCAGTGTTCCTCTTGGGGTTACATGGTTAAATCTACAATACCTACCTACTCTCCGTGATCCACAAACTGATCATTTTTAATCAGATGTTTGTTGTATTTATGAGGAAGAATGGTTCAGAGGCAAATAAATAAGAAATGGAAGGAATTTTCTTTTTTTTTAAGATTTTATTTATTTATTTGACAGAAAGAAACACAGCTAGGGAGGGAACACAAGCAGGGGGAGTGAGAAAGGAAGAAGCAGGCTGCCCGCTGAGCAGAGACCCCCCAATGTGGGGCTCCAACCTGGGACGCCTGGATCATGACCTGAGCAGAAGGCAGATGTTTAAGGGCTGAGCCACCCAGGTGCCCCTGGAAGAGAAATTTTATTAAGATCTCCGTTACAAAAGCTGAAGAAATTATACAGTGTTCATAGAAACATTCACCTTATCCTACAAAATGCGTTGAATATTTAAAAGACACAATAGAGGTCAATTAACGTGAATCCTGAAAACATTAACAAATGTTTCCAAATATATTAAAGGAGAAAATAAGTGAAATAGCCAACTATACCCACCCTTCTTTCTGGCCTATGGAAATTGAGATACGTTCAATTTCTTAACTTTGTTATCCCTCATCAGATTTAATTTTCATTCCCATGAGAACTAAAAGAAATTTTATACAGTCTATAGAGCCATCTTAATGTTTTGTCAGAAATACTTTATCGATTTACAGACACAATTTGCTACGAGAACCGGAGAATCTGCAACATTCCTCTTCACGGGCTGCTTTGGAATCTAAGACTTCAGTCCCACGGGCGTTTTTAATCACTGCAAAGTTCTCACTCCTTTTGTGCTCAACTTCTCATATCCAGCATACTGTAATGTGAGCCATACCCGAGATTCTGCCCTGGATAATTCAGTAATTCTTAACAGCTGACTTCAACTTAAAATATCAAATTTGAGGCACACAGAGGCCTTCTTTCCTTTGGGCCATTATAAAATTCCCAGTTAATGTCATTTTTTTTTCCACAGAGGAAGAATAAAGGGAACTGATAATTTTGTTACACTTGTATTCTTTAATAACATCATTATCTGATTAATATTTTAGTCATAAATGCCTTTAAGTTTTGAAAGCTTTTTTTTAATTTGTACAAGACCATCTACTATAAGAATTGGGGATATATATATATATATATATCCCCATATATATATCTATATATGCTTGCTTTATTCCTACCCATAAAGATTCCTTCTAAAAGTGAAGTATTTCTTTGGGCATGAGATTTAAAAGATGTTTATACATGAAAGACAGTATACATTCAATGCTGTCTGACATGATGTTGGAATTAAAGCAAGTTTCCATTTAGCTCTTTCTGCCACAGAGAACCCAAAGGCGTGCGTTCAGAGTAAAAAAGAGAAGATGAACAAAGTCACATCTGTATGTTTTTTACTCAAGGAAACATTTAGCTCCCAAAACTTAAAATATATTGAACATATAAATGATTATCTATCTTTATGCTTCTAATGAAAAGATAGAAAGAGAAGAGAGAGGGAGAATAAAAAAGACTAATAACACTTTTCATTTTTATAAACATTTGGAAGGAGTTCTCTCAGTAACACGAAGAGGTCAATGTTGATCCTACCTGGTTCTTGTTCTTACAGGAAACTCCCCTTAATTTATATTGATTTGTAACCCAGGTCAAAATTTGTCACATTTACTAACTAGTGTGCTGATATTACAAGGGAAAGAAGGTATTGCCTCGTGATTTTAAAAAGGACGTTTTTAAAATACATATACAAATTTTGAAGAAACATCAATATAAATAAATAGGTATCTCTGGGGTAGCTGAAGTGCACAAAACCTATGCGGTCCCTTAGTTAAGCGCATCTGTAGTCACAGTAGTTTGGCTTGTATATTCAAGTTGTTTAACAAGAGCTAAATCTCAGGTTACCGCTTTTGAGAGTTGAGGAATTCTAAGTTAATAAAATATTGTATTACTGGAGCGCCTGGGGGGCTCAGTCAGTTGAGTGTCTGCCTTTGGCTCAGGTCATGATCCCGGAGACCCGGGATCGAGCCCCACATCGAGCCCCACATCAAGCCCCACATCAAGCCCCACATTGGGCTCCCTGCTCAGCAGGAAGCCTGCTTCTCCCTCTCTCACTTGGCCTGCTTGTGTTCCCTCTCTAGCTGTGTTTCTCTCTGTCAAATA
Source organism: Spilogale gracilis (assembly GCA_004023965.1). Taxonomy (NCBI): domain Eukaryota; kingdom Metazoa; phylum Chordata; class Mammalia; order Carnivora; family Mephitidae; genus Spilogale; species Spilogale gracilis. The sequence continues at coordinate 72,098 of PITA01003104.1, read as the reverse complement.
AATAAATTTAATCTCTAAAAAAAATAGAATAGTACTAATTTTCTTCTTAACTTTAATGGACATCAGCAATTATTCAATAAAGCTGACTTTCAATTTTAACATTTTTTCATAGAAATTAACTAAGTAAATTGTTAGAGTAGCAACCCTATCCAAGGCTGTTATTTGTTGGGAGAACCTAGCTTACTACTTAAAGAATTTCAAAGCAAAATAACATTTCTCATAAAAATGCATGAGCTAGAGAAATAGAAAGAAGGAACTTCATAGTTGGAAAGAGCTTTAATTATTTTTATCATGCTTATTTTTTATTTTTTCAGTAAAAAACATAAACATGTTGAAACATGTTTTTTTCAAATCAATAAATAAGTATTTATCACCTTAGAATAGCAACTATTGCCATTTTGTTTTATTTCAACCTACCTATAATCATACGGTTAATATTATATCTTTATTCTTTTTATAATTCTAAAAGTAATATGTTCTAAATTTAATTAGTATAAAATATACACTTTACAAATAGCTTGATATATATTACACAGAAGTAGCAGGGAGAGGGGAAATTTTTTTTTAATTTACATATAGTAGGACATTCATATTATTATTATTCTCCAATACATAACTATCGTTCTCCACCCAACAATGCACTGGGTACCTTGCTCTGTTGATACCCAAAAGCCATCTTTTTCAGTTTAATTGCATAACATATAAACTCTTATTTGCCAATGTTATCCTAAGCAACTCATAGCTTTCCAAGTAACTCATAACTATTATTTTAATGACTAATATTCTATTAAATGATGCCATAGTTTATTTGCTTGTCCATTTTTTTTTAATAAGAAATGTTTCCCTTTTCTGGGCACCTGCCTGTCTCAGTTGTTGGAACATAAGACTCTTGATCTTGGGGTTCTGAGTTCAAGCCCCGCATTGGGTGTCGAGATTACTTAAAAATAAAATAAGGAAGGAAGGAAGGAAGGAAGGAAGGAAGGAAGGAAGGAAGGAAGGAAGGAAGGAAGAAAGGGGGAAGAAGAGAGGGAGGGAAGGGAGGGAGGGAGGGAGGGAAGGAAAAGAAAAAAGAAAGAAAGAAAGAAAGAAAGAAAGAAAGAAAGAAAGAAAGAAAGAAAGAAAAGTTTAGTTAGCCCTTTTCTATTTTCCCCCTTTTTCCTGCATTATTTTAATTAATGCTATCAAGGACATAGAATATTTCCTTAGTTTCCCAGAGTTAGGATTACTGGATCAAAGGTCATGGTCATTTAAAGACCCTGATAGAAATGGATTCCCAGCTTTGTTTCCACCCTTAGAGGCTGTGAGAGGTTGTCATAAAAAGACCACGCATTTAGAGGTGGGGGCAGATCTGCCTTTTGATCTATAGGCCATTATGGGAATGTGGACAAGTCTCCTATCTTTCCGCATTTCATTTTCCTATGTTCCTAAGTCTTACAATAGAAGTGTGTAAAAAAAATTATATTTCTCTAGTGTTTTTATGAGGATTAAGGCTAAAAGCTTAACAGTGCATCTTTTTTTTTTTAATCTCACTTGTGAACTGGAAAGTACAAAATTTATTTTCCATCTTATTCTTATAATTATATTTTTAGGATGAAACTTTTTTCCTCTTAATTTATGGACAACCAAAGTATTCAAGAGACTTAAATATTGGACTGAAAATTTGCTCTTGGAGAATTTGAGATGTGAATACATTCTAGAACAGAGGTAGTTACAGTAAGTTATAAAACATGATTTGCTCCAGAAAAGTTTAAAAGAATTGACAGTTGTTTTGGCAGGGAACCCATGGGGAAAAATTATCCTCTTGATTCATAATAGATACTGGTTGTGAGGATAAAATGGGAAAGCAAAACTCATGGAAGAAAGCCTGTTTCAAAAAACCATGACCCAAGTTTTATAAATGCTCCAAAGAAATATACTCAGAGAAATGAAAACCAGATTATTTCAACTTATATTGTAGCTGAGAGAAACTATTGAAAATATAAAATAAATCGCAGATTCTATATCCCAGCCAAAATTCTGAAAAAAACAGTGACAGCTTTGTTTTAAACTTTTAACCCATGTATGTTGTAGGAAAAACAGCATGGTCCCCTCAATAATAAAGTTTGACTCTTCTGCCATGGATGGTAAGGTTAATCTTTAGAAATGTTTTTGAAATAAATGTAATCAAGCATTAAAGCAGTGTGCAGTGTGAAAATGAAACCAGGTAAATTCATCAGTCTATGCCTTTTATTTTCCTTGGGGCACTGTCACTGTTATTTCTATTCAAAAATTTACGCACTGTTATACACCGATGTTAGTTTTTCCTCAGTGAGATGTGAATAACATATAAAGAATGCTTTAAAAAAAGAAGCAAATGTGCGCAATAAATCACTTGTTTAACTAGTACAGGAGAAATTTAACTAATATCCAGCTATTTATACCTTTACTAAAATATGTTGAGAATATTTTTTTCAACTAGATAAAAAAATATTTCTTTAAAAAAATAAACTGGGCACACTTACCTGGTTTAGTCAGTTAAGCATCTCCTTTGGCTCAGATCATGATCCCAGGGTCCTGGAATCAAGTCCCATGTCAGGCTTCTCGCTTGTCAGTGAGCCTGCTTCTCCCTCTGCTGACCTTTCCCCCTGCTTGTGCGCTCTCTCTCTCTCTCTCTCTCTCTCTCTGTCTCTCTAGCTCTCTCTCTCTATGGCAAATAAATAAATAAATAAAATCTTTAAAAAATAAAAAAATAAACTCATACAAGGTATGTCATAATATCACTCTAAAAATTTTCCACAAATATGCCAACTATTAGAACATCATATACATCTTGTCGGTAAACCCCAATAATTCTGAAGACAGCTATGAGTCTTGTAATTATCACTTTAAAATAATGAAATAGACCATGTTTTTTAGAATCAATGAGTATTTAGGGTTATATAAAATAATCACGCTATTCAATTAATTAAAAAATTAATTAAAAATAACCCAAATTCAGGGAGTTTTGGAAACATGTTAAGAATTGTCTAGAAAAAAATAAAAATTTAAGAAAATTAAAAAATCTTAAAAAATTTTAAAAAAGAAAAAAATTCTTTTTTTTTTTAAATTTCTTGGCACTCTAACATATTGTTTTATACCTTTGAACTGTGTGTTTATTTCCCATGTTGTTTTCTAAGGCCCCCCACACAGCTAAGGAGCCATGGGAAGTTTTTATTTACCCTCTTCTAGCCAGCAGAGGGCAACAGAGCATTGTGCTCCAAACACCCGGAGCCAATTGAAGCAGTTCACAGAGAAGGTATTTTCTTTTATGGACAAAGTTACAAAAATAAAATATAAAGAGACCTACTGTCAACTTCCTTCACCAAAACGTGTGTGTAGTGTAGTATATGTGTGTGTGTGCATGACTTGAATTTTGAATTATGTTTTTGATAATTGACTATAACTTCAGATTGTAATCTGAAATTAGTCCAAGGAAATATGCATGAACTAAGAAATATCCTAGCAGAAAATGTTATCCAGTCTTTGAAGGGAATTTCAAACAACAAATTCCCAATATTTGTGAAGAAGTTTATTTTACATTGGGAAATTCTTTTACCCATCTCATAGTGGCAGGATATGAAGAAAATTATCTTTGAGTTAAAAGACTCTCTGGTTATTTATGTTTTATAAATAAATGATTTCCCATGCTAGTGCTAAGCCTCATGTTTTAAGCTCATTTTATTATATTATTATATTAATTGTTGTTTTAAAGTAATTTTATGATGAACTAAGGAAATCATGCTTCTCAAAGAATGTATAAGGATTATTTATGTAACATGCAATATGAGGAAAATCTCGACAAAATCTAATTTAAATACAAAATAATATTTTTCCCTCAAGGTTAAATTGGTTCTGAAGGGTTTTCCTGTACTCCTTACTACATATTGGAAAGTACTCCTTACTGTATATATATATATCACTATTATAATATCAGAGAAAATATCTCTGAACCTCCCAGCCTTAAATAACTGATTCTTTGAGTGTAGAAGCTACGATTTCCAGCTCTGATGTCTCACCTACTCACAAATAAATAAGCATTAGAAAGCTCATTTCATGACATTGAAATATAGACATTGAGAATTTTATTTCCATTCTCTTGGCTTTGTGCCTTCCTAAAGTCAGCTCATATGTTTCTGAACTTGTAATGAAATGCTGTTCTAAACAGTTTTTATCATTTTGTCACCGAATGAAATAGAAAATTATACATCTTCTAAATTCCAAATTTCTAATTTAGAAATTTTAGTTCTTGGGGTGCCTGGGTGGCTCAGTTGGTTAAGCGACTCCCTTCAGCTCAGGTCATGATCCCGGAAACCCAGGATCAAGTCCCACATCGGGCTCCCTGCTTGGCGGGAAGCCTGCTTCTCCCTCTCTCACTCCCCCTACTTGTGTTCCCTTTCTGGCTGTGTTTCTCTCTGTCAAATAAATAAAAATCTTTAAAAAAAATTTTTTTTTAGTCCTTGATTGCTTTTAAGATCATATTTACTTATTTTCATAGCATTTAAGAGGAGATATACGTTGAGAATATTATATTAATAACCTTTCAGTACCATAGGACCATCGCATTTCAGGTACACCATGGAAACTTTAATTTTAGCATATAGCCAGTTGGGGTATTCAAAAATAAATCATCACTAATGTTCCATTGCTTAAGAATATTGGTTCTCAAATACTATGGTAATTTCAAATTCCCTTGATAAAATATAACTTGAGTTATTATTATTTTTTTTAATATTTTATTTACTTGACAGAGAGAAACACAGCCAGAGAGGGAACACACGCAAGGGGAATGAGAGAGAGAGAAGCAGGCTTCCCGCCAAGCAGGGAGTCCAATCCGGGATCATGACGGGAGCCGAAGGCAGTTGCCCAACCAACTGAGCCACCCAGGCGCCCCATAATTTGAGTTATTTTAAAAGTCATTCTATATAGATGCCTTTTAAGGTGTATTAATGGCTTTCTGAACACTTTTTTTTTAAAGATTTTATTTATTTATTTGACAGAGAGAAACACAGCTAGAGAGGGAACACAAGCAGGGGGAGTGAGAGGGAGAAGCAGGCTTCCCGCAGAGCAGGGAGCCCGATGTGGGACTTCATCCCAGATCTCCAGAATCATGACCTGAGCCAAAGGCAGTCGCTTAACCAACTGAGCCACCCAGGCGCCCCTCTGAACACTTTTTTTTAGAAACAACCCTTATACACATTCCTTAATTATTAAAATGAAAGGATAAATATAATATAAACAATTAGTTAAAAAATTTAAGAAATAAATGTCTGTGGTCTTCTACCGTGAACTTAATCATGAGCTTCCCAGGATAGTGCTCTTTTTTTCACAGTGAATTATAACATAATAATGAATTGATATGTAACCTTTGCCCACTGTATTCCAAGCACAATGCTAAGCACATTATGCATATTATTTGTTTCAATCCTCACAACCCTCCTATAGGGTAAAAACCATTATTCTTTTTACTTAATATAAAAGGCAACATGTCTTAGAGGTAAGTCCAAGGTCACCCACTCTAGTCAGTGACAGAGATCTCTTTATGAATTTTAGAAACAAAAAATGTGCCTCATTTTTGTCCTAAGATTGCACCGAACTATCACTTTACCTGCTCCAAAGAGGAAATAGTCTCAACTTTGAATTTTCCTTGGACATTCCCTTATCTTGTAATTCACTGGAACAAGAGTAGTCTTAATGTTATAGGCCTTTTTTTTTTGTAAGAAATATAAATAAAAGTACATTTATAAGCTTTGGAACATAATAGATATGTTTACTATATGCTCATTCAACATATACTATATGCTCATTCAAAGCCATGTCCACACAAAAGCAAAATTTTGTTACTACTCTTTGCATCATGTCAAGTTATATAGTATTTATGAATTATTACCGTAACCGTTTTCTGATCCCTGCCAATAGAACATATCCGGTGAAGCCCACATCAGTTCAACTTTACAGTTTGCCTTACTTTCACATATCATCTTTCTTACTCCATTCATTCCAAGTACACATGGACGTGACAAATTATTAAATAAATATGCCTTCTTAAATAGGCAAGGTTGCAATTTATTAGAAAAATGTAATTAAATTATCTACTTTAAGTTATATAAGCGTTTAATAATGCTCTGGCTATATTTGCATTGAGTTTTACATTATTTACAATATTTTCCTTCAGAGTTGGTACACAGCATAGCTTGCCTGATAAATTTAGAACCTAACTCTACCCCATTTATAAGACATGTGTCTACTATCTTATTTAATCCTCACACGAAAAAAAAGAAATCCCTTCAAAATGTATTGAAATTAGGGGCACCCGGGTGGTTAAGTTGGTTAAGCAGCTGCCCTCTCCTCAAGTCATGATCCCAGGGTTCTGGGATTAAGCCCTGCATTGCATCGGGCTCCCTGCTCCACACAGAGCCTGTTTCTCCCTCTCCCTTTGCTTGTCATTCACCCTGCTTGCCCACTCTCTCTTTCTGTCAAATAAATGAAATCTTTTTAGAAAGTGTATTGAAGTTACCCTGGAACAGTGTTTATCAATCTCGATACTACTGACATATTGGCCCAGATTGTTCTTTGTGGGGGTGAAGGACTGTCGTGTACAATGTAATCTGTTTAGTATGTTCCTTGCTTCTATATACCAGATTCCAGTATGGCCTCTTTCCCTTCTCCACCCACTGTGACGATGTCTCCAGACATTGCCAAATATTCTCTGGGTCGGTGGGGTTGGGGTGGGTGGGGACGAAATGGGACCACCTCCCCTATTGAGAACACTGAAATAGAATGAACCTTCTAGTAATTGTTTATTTCCACAGGAATTGTATAGTTAGACTGAACGTAAAAAGCATAAATGTCCAGATACCTCCATTAAGACTTTCTTTTCATTCTTCCTCTTAGTCTAGCTAAGAATTTTTCAAAACTTAGTATATTATGCAGAAATGTGAGCCCAAACTCACGTTCAATAAACTTTGAAAAGAGCTAAAATGGTGTTGGTGAACAAATTCAGAAATTGTTACTGCTTCTGTGGAGTTCATCTGATTTGCAGAGGAGGCAGGCTTAAAAGACATATTTCCACAGCAATTGTTTGTGATAAGTGCTGTGAAGAAATCATCAAAATTTCTCTAAGTATTTTCCAGAGACAGCTGACCTATCGGGGAAGGTGAGGAGTGGTAGCTCTGGGAAGGCTTCTTTGGGGAAGACACTTTCATCTGGCTTAAAGAATGAGGAGTTACTGAGGGGAAGCCTGAGCTAAAAGGCAAGCTCTCCAGGCTGTGTTCTTGCCCCTTAATCACATAGTTTCCACCTGGGAAATACCTCTAATGATATTCTCGGATATATAAACATGTTGAAAGAAACACCTCTATATTCATGATCACCTTTTCAAATATTCCTATTGTTGTGAAATATTAATGGGAGCAAGAAAAGAAAAATCTAGAGTAGTGAGTAATCTGGTTTGTTAAACTTCACCAAGTACATAGCTCTGTGGGTTAAACAGAACTGACAAAAATTCACAATTATTTCACACAGATATGTCATATAAAGATCTAACTTTTTAAAAGATTTTATTTATTTATCTGACAGAGAGAAATATAGCTAGAGAGGGAACACAAGCAGGGGGAGTGAGAGAGGGAGAAGCAGGCCTCCTGCAGAGCAGGGAGCCTGAGGCAGGGCTCCATCCTGGGACTCTGGGATCATGACCTGAGCCAAAGGCAGTCGTTTAACCAACTGAGCCACCCAGATGCCCCTAAAGATCTAATATTTAAAAACTAAGAAAATTGGGGCACCTACGTGGCTCAGTCAGTTAAGAAGCCAACTCTTTATTTTGGCTTAGGTCATGATCTCAGGATAATGAGATAGAGTCCTGCATTAGGATCTACTCTTGGCATAGAGCCTGCTTAAAGATTCTCTCTCACTCTCCCTCTGCCCCCTTCCTCACCACCATGTTGTATATACTCTCACTCTCTCTCTCAACATAAATAAGTAGTGATAAAATTATCACCCTCAAGAAATAATGACATTTTATCTTCAAATATTATTGATGCCTCACCAGGAAAGGGAGGATAGTTACATTTTTCAAACTCCTATTGCACAATGAGCCACATGTGGTATAGAGAAAAATGAAGAAATAGGTGACCATATGTGTCAACAAAACTAATATGATTTGGGAAACTAGGATGCACATAATACATCTAGGTTAATCCTATTTAAACTAATGTATTTATGTATGGTCATTGTCAGTAATTATGATAGCCAAAATTTAAACAATCTACACTTCTAACTGGAAAGAACAATTAGCAAAATAATGAATTGTCTTTAAGTTTATACTTTTTCTCAAAGGTAATTGTTTAAGAAAAGCCTTATGTCTTGATTTATTGCCCTTGCTAAAAGATAAAAGTTTACTTTCTGGTGTGAAATCAAGCATACTTGTGAAAGGCAAACACCTTCAATATTAATCAGTTGTAATAAAAACAAAAGGTACTCCTTGAACAAACAAATAATAATCCTATTGGGAAAAAAGTGAATATTTTAGGTTTTAAGAATTGTCTAATAGTTCTTTATTGTTTGTGATCCTTAACTCTTATATATGCTGTTTCTAAGATATTTGAACCCACTGCATGGAACTCCAATGAGTCACTTAAATTGTGGGAAGTACATATTGCTTTAATAGAATCTCTGTGATTAAAATGAAATGTAGTAACAATTTAACTAGCAAGACAATATCCTAATATGATTTTTTAAAAAGAATCAGATTCTACAGAATTTAATGGCAATTGGAAATAACTTAAATATCTAACCATTGGAAATTAGTTACATGGATTTAAATACCATTCATGTGATGGAATTCTATTTTACCCTTTTTTTTTTTAAGATTTTATTTATTTGACAGAGAGAAACACAGTCAGAGAGGGAACACAAGCAGAGGGAGTGAGAGAGGGAGAAGCAGGCTTCCCGCCGAGCAAGGAGCCCGATGTGGGACTCGATCCCGGGTCTCCAGGATCATGACCTGAGCTGAAGGCAGTCGCTCGACCAACTGAGCCACCCAGGCGCCCCTCTATTTTACCCTTTTAATGACAGTGCTAAAGAATATTTTATGACATGGAAAAAATTGTTATGACATATTGTTGAGTGAAAATATAGGTTACATAGCAGTTTTTAGAGAATTATTCCATATTGTAATAAGAAAAGTCTCTATATGTAAAGAAAAGGAAAAAAAAGACCAATAATAAAATGTTGATAACATATGTGATGATATTTGAGTAAATTATTGTAAATTTCGATTTGGGGTTTTCCAAATGTTCTAAAAATGTATTACTCTTCTATTTTGAAGAAAATGAAATGAAATCTCATTAGAACCAACTAGCATCTGAATATATGTAAACCATGTTACTATTAGTATGTAATCTGAGAATATTTGTGACAAAACATTGAAAAGCTAAATTCGTAAAATATCTTTTTACTTTGTAGTTGAAGCATTGAAAGTAAAAACTAAAGTTTAGAAATCTTTGAATAATTTTTATATGATCATTTTGTTGGTAAGGTGGCTTTACTGGCTTCGGCAAACATCTGTTTTGTTTCAAAGATACTGATATGATACATACCTGCAAGAAGATATGTACTGTACCAGTGAAATTCTACCTGCTAGGTGTAATAAGGCAGCTTTTAAGTAGTATATAATGATAGGAAATTGAGAAGATGCGATTAGATCAAATCAGCAAAGGCTTTTAGTTAGAATAATGGAATTGGATGATTTTGTTGGAATGTGGCCAGAGCACTGGAGAGGAGGTGATTAAACTCCTGGGAAAATATATAATTATCCTTGTTGTTAAGACAGTAGGTTTACATTTCGTGTCAATTTCAGCAGCAGATTATTTCTCAACAACAATTGTGGGATGTGGATTCAATATTTATCCACAAGAATGAACACCTCCAGATTTAGAATCCTTGGCCTCACTCACACCAGGCACCTATTCAATCCCAAAGCCTCTATTTAGCTTTTCAAATGAGAAATCATTTTTCCATAAACCATAAGAGAGAAATACATTAATAGACTGTGAAATAATTGACATAAAATTTCTAAATTATGTATAATACTACAATTTAATTAATTCCTTATTATTAATGTTAGTAGCAGTAGTAGTATTCATGATAAACTTGGATACTTTTTTTCTTCTGGTTACTATAACAGTGAATATGTAGGCCTACTTTTAAGTTACTGACCAAGAAAATAACCTCTAAATAAGAAATGCTAATAGAATTTCAAGGTGTTCTTCAAATCAACATAATATTTCATTAATGAAGTAGTTAAATAACTGTTAGAACCTAAGTAAAACATTATTCAGAATAAACAAAGCAGCAGGTGAGGATAAACATAACGAATGACAAAATGAGACATAAATCCCAACATATGTACCTCAATCATCTAAATATTCCTTGAAAGTATTTTTTAAAAGCAACGAAAAACCAAAAACTTTAAACAGTTTTGTAAAACACATCTGCAGAATTAAATATAATGTAAATTACTTACAAAATAGTCAGTTTGTGTTCAAATTGTAGGCCTATGGAGTGTTTCAATCAGCTGTGCAGCTGTTAACCATGATCCCAATTTAAGAGAATTTTAATTCATGATTAGTATAGTATATGCTTCGTACCAGATATATCTGGAAGAACCAAAAAGATAGCAAAATTCTATGATAAAAAAAAAAACTTTATGTTTTTCAATAAACTTTGAAGTTCTTAAAAAACTTATATTATATATTTTTCCATGTCTTCTTATCAAAGTTAAGAGAAACAAAAAAAAAATCCTTTGCACATTTTGCACATAAAATAAAAAAGATTTAAATATCTAAATTCCATATAGAATTAGAACTACAGATGCATATACTTCAGAGTCATTTTCTTGTACTTATTCCCAAAATGATAGTAGATCTCTAAGCAAATAAAACAAAACTTACACATCGATGGTTTTCTCCAACTAGAACCAAATTTGTAAGAATAACATGGACTAACAGCTTTTATTTGTACCTCATACTCTGCTGTGGGGATAAATTCAAGCAGCCAAGTTTCCAATACGTGTTCGCCTCAGGTTAGCTGAATGTCCTCCATCTCCTCCTGTATAAAATAGGAAAATAATAGTCACTGGCCAAATAATGTATTTCTGAGGATTTAGAATATATAAATGAGTTAGAATATATAAAATACTTAGAATAGTACCTCTAGCATATAGTGCTATATAAATGCTAGTGTTATTAGTTTATGCTATTAGGAGCTAAAGGTTTTTTTTTTTTTAAAGCCATGGTTCCTGCATTCTTGAAGATAAGTCAGAAATACACAAACTTCACTACATAATGTAGAATAAAACAATATGTATTCTGTATCATATCTACTGATGAAAGTATTCTAAAGGTAGAGAATCTGGTCCAAGAATTCCTTCCTTCCTTCCTTCCTTCTTTCTCTTTCTTCTTTCTTTCTTTCTTTCTTTCTTTCTTTCTTTCTTTCTTTCTTTCTTTCTTTTTTCTTTAAGATTTTATTTATTTGACAGAGAGAGAGAGGCAGAGAAAGAACACAAGCAGGAGGAGTGGGAGATGGAGAAGCAGGCTCCTGCAGAGAGCAGGGATCCAGACATGGGCTCAATCCCAGGACCCTGAGATCATGACCTGAGCTGAAGGAGATGCTTAACAACTGAGCCACCCAGGTGCCCCTGGTCCAAGAATTTCTGATTAACTTCTTTCAGTGGAAAGAGATCTCTAGTGATATATTAAATTTATTTATTTGAGAGAGATGGAGAATGAGAGTGAGCAGGGTGGGGCAGAGGAAGAGAGAGTCTTAGGCAGACTTTATGCTGAGCATAGAGCCCTACCCCAGGATCAGGGCCCTGAGGTCATGACCTGAGCTGAAACCAAGGGAATGCCACTTAACCAATTGTGCCATCTAGGTGCCCATCTAGTGACTTAGAAGACTGGGTTCTGGTTTTGAATAAAGTATGACTAAAGGAATATTCTGGAGAAACTCAGTGTCTTTAGACTTCAGTTTTGTCAGTTATGAAAAGTTAATGATTGAATAAATTATGGGATATATTTTAGAGAAAATATACTTTAGAACTACAAAAATGGTTCTTTAAAGAAGATTTTTTTTCCAAAAGCTATATTAACCATGAAAAATGACCCACCCATTCATTTATTCATTCATTCAACAAATATTTGGGTGCCAAAATTTTTGGGTTCCAGGCTCTGTTATGATAGAAATACAAAAGTGAATAAAACAGTCAAGAATTCTTTATGTGGGGGCGCCTGGGTGGCTCAGTTGGTTAAGCGACTGCCTTCAGCTCAGGTCATGATCCTGGAGACCCGGGATCGAGTCCCACATCGGGCTCCCTGCTCGGGGGGAAGCCTGCATCTCCCTCTCTCACTCCCCCTGCTTGTGTTCCCTCTCTGGCTGTGTTTCTCTCTGTCAAATAAATAAAATCTTAAAAAAAAAAAGAATTCTTTATGTGGTATTTTAAGAGGAACAAAGCAGTTAACACAAATTAAGAATATGTAATATCCTAGGGACACCTGGAAACTCAGCCCTTTAAGCGTCTGCCTTTGGCTCAGTCAGCTCAGCTCATGATCCTGGAGTCCTGAGATCAAGCCCTGCATCAGCCTCCCTGCTCTGCAGTGGGCATGCTTCTTCCTCTCCCTCAGCCTGCTGTTCTTCCTGCTTGTGCTTTCTTTCCAATAAACAAATAAAATCTTTTAAAGACTATTTTTAAAGATTTTATTTATTTATTTGACAGAGAGAGAGAGATCACAAATAGCCAGAGAGGCAGGCAGAGAAAGAGAGGAGGAAGCAGGCTCCCTTTTGAGCAGAGAGCCGGACACGGGCCTTGATCCCAGGACACTGAGATCATGACCTGAGCTGAAGGCAGAGGCTTTAACCCACCGAGCCATGCAGGCACCCAACAAATAAAATCTTAAAAAAAAAAAAAAAGAAATATGTAGTATCCTAGATGGGATAAGTGCTCTGGTGAGGAGAAAAAAAAAAAAACAAACAAAAAACAAAAAAACCCCCCAAAAAAACAGAACAGAACAGAAAAATGAAGCATGAAATGGAAATGAAAATATTGTGTAAAGATGTAATTGTATAATTGGTGGTCAGAAAAAGATCCTCCAAGAACATCTGATTTTATTAAAACTTGACAGAGGGAAGAGTAGATTGGTAGATTTAAGGAAGCAAGGACTCAACAAAGAACAGAATATTTGGGGCAGGTTATTACCTGAGAGAACACTCTAGAATAGCACAGACGCTCTTGCAAGGAAGCAAAGTGAGCACTGGCAAGTAAATGGGGAAGGAGATGCTGTCAGGGAAGAGTGAGATGGGAAACCACTGTAGGATCTTGAGCTGAGGGGAGACAGGGTCTGACTTGGGTTTCAACAGGACCCCTCTGGCTGCTCTCTGAGGTGTGGCCTGGAAGTACACTCACTTACATTTACAGCCTTTCTCAGTAAGGAATACTGTCTTGCTCATTTCAAGACAAATACATTTTCCCCACAGAAGTAACATACGCGGTTTAGTCAGGGACTTGCCAGGTGTGGAACATTGGAGATACTACTGTTGTAGTAGTGTGATGTAGAGGGGTAATGATCATGAGAAACACAGGGCTTCTCCAGATGCTCTTCCCTTGGGCACTTGCATGCTCATTTGCATATTAAAGGCTTTGGGACATCCTTAGACTTCAAAGTTTCCAAGCCTATCCTACCATGAACCAGGCCCCCACCATGTGCTTTTGTTCAAAACAAACTGGGCTTAAATATAAGATCCATGACTCCCAGACCCCTGAACCTTCAGTAATGATTTACTATCTCAACTTCATCTCTAAATGAGGATAATAGTACCACCTCACAGAGTCATGATGAGAATTAGATCAAGATAATGCCTGTAAAGGGCCCAAAATGTTGACCTCAATGCTACTTCTCAGCATCCTCTCTTTCACCTTCAAAAACAAATTATTCACATTAGAGGAGTAAATTCTAGCAAGACCTATGCAGCTAATAGTTACCATCGCTGGTCCCAGGTTCTACCAAAAGGACTTGCCAATATAGCACCTGTCTCCAATGTCCCCAGGATGCTGAGATGCTAAAAGGTAAGCTCATTTACAGTAATTTCACAGTAGCTTGCATGCAGCATAGCTGATATTTTTAATGAGCTTTAGAGACAGTGAGACTAATGGAGTTCTATCCCACTCTTTCCTGTAGTGAAGAAATTGGCCCAGGTGACAGTGCCTTAAGTCTTTAAGTAAGCGAAGACAGATCACCCAGGAAATCTCTCCCTATGGTTCCTGGTTTGGGGCCAGTAATTACATATTCGAAAAGGCAGAGAACTGAATAAACAAAAGTAATGTTAAAATGTGCCCTATGTACACTTAAAAGGAAGCACCATGATACACTTTAATCTTTCTTGAAAAAAATTATGCATATTTAAAAAATCTTACCTACCATTCTTTCTTTTCTTTCCTTTTCCCTTCCTTTTCTTTTCTTTTTGCTATTCTAACCCTGAATTATTTCTCTCTTCCTTGAACTGCCATTGCATGTTAAACCATACCCCACCCCATGTGATTTATTGCATATGACTTCTGTTGCTATTACATAAGGCAATTAGAATCTGTATGCAATACTGTATTGCTCATTTAAACAAAAAATAACTTTCTTCCCAAAGGAGCAATGGTGTGCCATTTAATGAGGAAAGCTAAAGTTCTTAACTGTTAGTAATGGAGGAATAGAGATATTATTACATGAGCAGCATGGCATAGAGCAAGCAATGTTTACTAAAAAGACACGGCTTCTCAAGACAGTCGATATTTCCAACAGATGTGTTTAATCTCCCTTTATTAGGGTTACTTTAGGTCACTTTATTGAATGGAACTTCTCTCTCTCTTTTTTAAAGGGGACTCCATATCCAGTGTGGAGCCCAACACTGGGCTGGAACTCATGATCCTGAGATCAAGATCTGAGCTGATATCAAAAGTTGGTTACTTAACTTGACCACCCACTGCCCCACCCAGTTAGCCCTGAATGGAATTTCTCTTATATATCCAAAATCAGAAGAAATATTCAGATTTGAAATTATTCAAATATTCATCTTAGCTCATTAACTTACATACCAAAGATTTCACAGATTATTCAGCAGTTTCATGTAAAAATTGCTAAACTGGCTGTTGTACCCTGAGGGAGAGTATCTTAGAATATGCAGTACACCCTTTGTATGTACTGCATGGATTACGCTGCTTCTCACCAGATTTTCTGGAACTTTTGACAGGCTGTGGCATGGCCTGATTCTAAGGCTTCTTCTTAAGAGGTGAAGAGAGAGCAATGTTCTGGTTTGTAGTTTCCTTAGGAACTCTACTCTGCTCCTTCTGATCTGGTTAAGTGATATCTGGAATCCCTGGAGGGACTCTGGGAGTTTTGTTATTTCCTGAGAAGATAAAATCAGATCAGACCAACCTAAGAGATTATCACAGCTCCAGAATCTTTCCTGTCAAAGAAGCCCCATTCCAGAACTGTTTGAGTGTATTATTTTTGGGTTTCCTCAAAATTCTCAAAGAGACATTTTAGGGATCCTGAATTTCATAAGCTCCAAATGAGATCAGAATTTTCTAAATGGAACTTTAGTATCTGCGGCTCATTCAGATCATAGTGATCAGAATAGTTTCTGAGTGCAAGTTAGGACATTTCCTCCTTCCCTTGTTCTTTGTCCCGAGTTCTATTGCACATGTCAGAGTTGCCTGCAGACCCGACAGAGGTAGACATCATATCCGTGTATACACACTCACGCTTGCACGTGGAGGCATATAGACACACCGAACATTTTATGCATTCTACTAGTAATTTAATCCCCAGGAGTAGAAGTGGAAAGGACAAGTTGCTATGATCCAGCCATCTCCAGGAGGGATTGAACCGTCATTTAACCCTGGTGACACATTGTTTCGCCTTCTTCTGATGTTTCCCTCTGGGACTTGTGTATTTTGCTATATAGTAAGAGCTCTGAGGGTCTGGTGATTGAGTTTCTATTCGCATGTTGTCACTGTAGAGCCCTTTACTGGTTCCTGCACATAGACAACCTTTATAAGGTATTTATTTGCATAGGTAAGAGTAAGTGAGTGGAAGGAAGGCATTGCAAAAGTTCTTAGGAACATTGAGTTTCACTTGTTATAGCTCTCTAATACCTTCTGACTGCAAATTTTTGTCTTCAGGGGCCACCTTTACTGATATAATTGACAGAAAAGTACACTGCACATGAGACAGGGGTAGAGGAAAGGCCAGCATATGAGTTAGTGATGATGGTTCTCATCAGGGGCTGGTCAAAAGTTAACTCTTTGAGGATTCTTATTGCTGACTCCTAGGTAATATAATCTCTAAGTATAAGAAGAGATGGAGGGGGAGGGGGTTGTTGCTAACTGAGGTTGAAAAATAAAAGGATTGGATTAAAAGAAGTATTCATATGGTTTCCATTCAATGATAATGAGATCAATGAAGGAGAACTTAAAAAATTTTAGCAAGCTTCTAGAGATCAGGAGATCCACTTTGGGAAATAATGCAGTAGGGATTCTCATATATATTCTAGTTTACATTTAAAAGTATCCACGTTTGGGGAGTCTGGGTGGCCTAGTCGTTAAGAATCTGCCCTGGCTCAGGTCATGATCCCAGAGTCCTGGGATTGAGCCCCACCATTGGGCTCTCTGCTTAGTGGGAAGCCTGCTTCTCACTCTCTCACTACTCCCCCTGCTTGTGTTCCCTCTCTCGCTGTGTTTCTCTGTCAAATAAATAAATAAAATCTTAAAAAAAAATAAATAAAAGTATACACATTTTACTAAGTGGATGTTCAAAATCTTTATTTAAAATGCACTCAGATGATATGAGGATTTGAGGGATTTTCTCCTCTCTCTTTCTCAAGTACCATGCTTTACCTTATTTATTTTCTATTAGTCGATAAGCTTATCTTACAAGCATGTTTTATCCCAAGAAAGAAAAAAGATATATTCTATGTTTCTCACTAAATATCCTTTTACAAAGACCAAATCAATATATGTTTTCCAAGAATGTTACTGCACATTCTTGTTTTTATTGCTGTGAAGATTTTGGTTGGGGTCTTTGAATTCTTATCTCCAGCCTGTTTACTGAATTTTCAGTCAGCTTTCCCAGGATTAAACTATCTTTCACTTTCAGAGATAGGTGCTGTTAACCACAGTTTCTTTCTACAAAATGCTGTTCTACGGTCACTGGTTGTACCAACCAACATGAATGTATGGTTTGCTTTTAAAATTTTATCTTTCATTAGGCAATTCATGTGCTCACTTAAAAAAATAGAAAAGTGTTAAAGCATGAAGAGCCAATTCACCTCTATCCCCCCCCCCCCCCCCCACAAATCTAGAACGTATTTCTCCTCTCCAGAGACAATTGCCGAAGGCAGGCCTGGTACGTTCTAATAGATACGAAATAACAATTTTGAAGTTATTGTATATAATTTTGTAGGTAATAGTCCATTTGAAAGAAGAATAGTTCTAAAAACCAGTATTTACCATTTATGGGGCACTCACATGTCTCAGGTGTTAGAGATCCACAGAGTCTCACTTAATAGAAAGAAAAAAAAGCAGTAAATGAATGCAAGATTGCTCCTCAGATATGCCATGTTGAGTTTGCTTTGGGTATGGTTTGTTAATATTTGTTAAAACCTCGAGCGTCTCTATTTTTGTGAAGAGAAAACTGAGATTTGGCATGATAACAGAAAGAGTAACTGGTAGGTTGGGTTTTCAGGGAGGGTGTATAGGGTATCAAAGGCCAAGACCTCTGATTTAGAAAATGCTGAATGGCTTCTCTTATACAAACGTTGGGGTTGGCAATTTTTTTTTTTTTTTTTGCCTTGTCCCTATTTCAGAATTACTTCCTCCCCATTGTTAACATTCTAATACCCAGAGTCAATGAAGTTGAAGGAGGGGCTCTTGGTAAAACAGAAAGAAAAGAGCCCATGGTTCACCCCTGTGCCCTTCCAGTTGAAGGGACTGTCTAGGGGACAACAACTGCAATTTAAAAGAGCGTGATTTTTGTAACGGAGTGCCCATCTGTTATGCAATGGAGTGTAATCGTTAATATAGTCTTGACAGTCCTCACTCTACCTCCTGTCCTAAGGCTTGTTTGCCCACATTAGATTAAAAACAAAAATGGGAATGTAGAGTAATGTAGGGTAGAGTTATTTGAGAGTTTATTCCAACTCCTGGAAGCGGTAAGGAAGAGGTTAAACTGGACCAGGAGGATTTTTCAAGTCTTTGGCTGGGAGGTTCCATTTGGAGAAAGGTGCAGGGGAGCCTCGGGTAGCCAGAGGAACAAGGCACGTTCCCATTCGTTTGGATTTCTAGTCCTGAGCAATTTGATTCACACCTGAGGGCGCAGTCGGGCACCCCAGCTGACGGATGGAAATATTAACGAGCAGAACTTGCCAGACCAACGTCTGGAGAGTGTAGAATGAAGCGCGGAAAGGCTGCGCGGCCCCTTTAAGTATTCGCGGGCCGGGGAGGAGAGGGAGGAAACTGGGAGCCGCGAGAAAGGTGGGGAAACCCACAAGCGTTTGAGCCGGAGGAGAGGCAGCGTGAGAGCCAAACTTCAGACGCTGCTGGATCCCGGCGGAGCTCGGGTGAGCAGCGGCGGCCGTCGCTCCCAGCCGCAGCAGCATCCTCCTCGGCCCTCTCCGCCACCCCGGGGAGGTCTGGGAGCTGCCTCTCTACAGCTACTGTGAGCCAGGGCTGCGGGCAGCTACCGTCTGGAAGTTTGGGCTGCAGCGTCCCAGCCGCGAAGAGTTCGGGGTGCCCTGAGCGCGCGCCCCGGTGGGAGAGGAACCCCGGGCGATGGTGAGCTCTGCGCGGGACTGGGGGCACCGGGGAGGCGCGCGTTTATCCGCGGACCTGCTGCTGTCTCCAGTGTCCTCCGCATCCCTCAAGTGATGGGAACAAGAGCCGGCTCGGGCTACCACTGTCGCCGCACCGCCCCCTCGTTCGGCCCCAGCGCGCGGAGTCACCCAGGCACACCCCCAGCACCCTTTGCCTGTCCTCCAGAGCTGCTGCCGCTGCGTTGGCTGCCTTCCTCGCCGCCGCTGGTGGCCAGCTGTTGACTGGGCTAGACTGTGGACGGAGAAGCACTTTTTTTGGCCCTGCCTAAGCCGTTCTCACACCCCAAGTTTGCCGCTGCCGCGCCTGCCTTGGCCGCGGCGCTCGGGCGCACTGTGGGGGCGCACGCCGGGAGGCTCGGCGAGACCGGAGGCAGGAAACCAAACAACTGCTCTTCTGCCACGGCTCTTTGTTGTTCGCTTTGGATGGTTCTTGGAAGTGGCCGAGCCTCCTCGAAAACCCTGGAGCCAGAGGAGAAAAACCTTGGAATTCTTAGTCTGCAAAGGGCTCCGAGGTATTGACAAGCGTCCGGAAAGGTCGACAAGTAATTGCCCTGAAAACTCTTGGCGGATTGACCCACGTTGCTTATATTAAGCCTTTGTGTGTAGTGTGTGTGGTGTGTGGCTTCATAAATTTCGGGACCCCATTTCTACTCCCTCCTCTTGGCATGAGACTGTATGCAGGATCCACCCGAGGACAATGATCGCGGAGCCTGCTCACTTTTACCTCTTTGGATTAATATGTCTCTGTTCAGGTAACCTCGCATCTTCTTTCTTCACCCTTCATCTCCCTTGCACGTCCCTTCCCCACTTTTCAGAATTAAACCCCGAACTGCGTTTCTGCGACCTCTCCCTTCTAAGGCTGGAGGGGCTGGATCCCTGTAGGAGTTTTAAGCGAAAAGGTTCTTAGTTTGCACTTTGGTCGGCCCTTTTCCCCCATCCCCCAAGACCCCCAAGCCTCCTCGCGGACCTCGGCCTTTTGCCAAGTTCAGGGCACGCCCAGACCACTCTAGGCGTACTCAGGGTTTGAGCTCTCGAGTGGGAGGAGGCAGCGGCTGGCGGTGAGCTTGGAGCCTCAGGATGAGCCAAAAGGAGTTTCATCCTTCTGCTGCTTCCTTCGGAGAGGGATATGTGCGCCTGGGTACTTGGGGCCCAGAGACCCACCAGGATTCCTGAACCTGGTCGTCCAATTCGCTCCTCCTCTTCAGAGTACAAGGAGTTATTAGTAGTTGTTTTATGTAACCAAAGTCTATAATTAAATTCAGTTCTGAAGAAACTTCAGGAAACTCCTTCTTATGGTAGGATATCAACTAGCCACTCTGCCTGTCTGGATTTAGAAGGAAAACAGGCAGTTGCAATTATCTGAAGGGGAACAGTTAGTTGCCTGGGAATTTTCCTTGGCAAGGCTGAATTTAGGATTTTGGCGATTAATTAAACAGTACGGAAACTCTACATGAAGTGTTGGAAGGATGCTGCAATGAGGTCCTTCTGTCGAGTATACACTTAAAATCGTTTTCTTCAAACTCCCTAAGAAACTTTACTAAGGGTGAGCCACGACTCAACTTTTCTTTCTTTTCTTTTGGTAGATTCTGGTTTCAATCAAGGCTCCAATTTCAGGCCTTAACACACACACTCTCTCTCTTTCTCTCTCTCTCTCTCTCTCTCTCTCTCTCTCTCTCACACACACACACACACAAACACACACACACTACACCTCCGGGGAATTTTTTTTTTTATAGTCGGATGCTGACCTTCAAGTTGCATCAGGGCCTATAACTTAGAGCCACTCAATTTTCATGATTATGAAACAGTTTGAAAGTTTGGTTTTAACTTTTTGCCGTCCATGGGTATGGTTTATATTTTGACCAAGGATTTTACTTAAGTTAATGAAATATGAAAAAGAAAATACACAACAGCTAAATGATAGCAGATCCCCTAAAGAATTAGCCTACTGAATATGCTTCCTGACTAAAAGGAACATTTGTAGCTAAACCAAGAACTTCATTTCATTGTTATTCCTTTGAAGAATACAGAAAACTGAAGTTTTCATTTATTTCTCAGGGAACGGATGAATAGATTAAACCAACTCTTGGGGACTGCCTCTCCTTACTTCCAGCTTACCCTTTCTGTAATGTAGATTTTTCCCCCCTAGTTTGCCAATCTGAGGGACTGAATAGTTTCCCTACCCCCATGCCCAGCCATGTATGCAAATCAAAAACATTAAGATCTGATCTCTATTTGTCTCCCTTTGCTGTCTCCCCCTAGTTTAATTTACAGCTTCGGATACCTTTGAGATTTTTGTTGATTCACCTTCCCGGTTAAAGTTTATTCATGTGTGTAAAGTGAGGTGTCAGTGTGATAAATGACTGGAGGGGCAGATTACTGAAGATAGGGGGATTAATGATCATTAGTCACTGTTTGAGCTGAGTTTGTATATGTTGGGACATTTTATCACGTCTGTAGATTAAAGATAGGGTCACACTAATAGGGTATCACTGAAGGCTGGTCGCGTCCGTGTGCAAATTCTGTCTTCACTTGGAGAAATATCTGGGGTGGGCGTGTGTACCGTCCATTCATTCAGATTGGATAATTTGATTAATTAGTGTCTGAGATTTGTAATTTAAATAGACAGGAGGCATTTCTAATCTTAGAGCTTAACTGATTTCTGGCTTTGCTTTTTCTAATTTAATTTTCCTTAAGTCACTGATGATTTTTAATAAGGCTGAGTTTTCCCCACAGAGGTGTCTGCCTGCTTGGTTCACCAGGTTGCAGGTCAGAGGTGTTCTTTGTGAGGTGCTTTCTCATATTTAAACTGCAGCTCTTTATCATTGCTCTGATGACTTTCACTCCCTCTATGAATCTGAACTTGGAGGCCAAATTGCTGGTTGCTGCTGGGACAGTTTCCTGACAGTGTGCTATTCTAAAGCCACGCAACTGATTTGAATAAAACTTCACAGAACTCAGATAAGTTAACTATAGAGTTGGGCGTGCTCAAGACACCTGGACCGGGAATGAATGAAGTTCTTGAAAGATTGTGTTTCATATCTTGCCTCAAGCCTAAGATCACAGCCTAGCACTTGTTAATGGAGTGTACTTAAGAGAAATGTGGTGAGCTTAAATAAATCAAAGTGTACTGAAGGGTAAAGTACCCTCAACAAGATTTAACCTGTAAAAGTTTCTATTGGTTGTCAGTTCTCCTTTTCTTTCTTTTCTTTTTCTTCTTCTTCTTCTTGTTTTTAATCTGGATGCCAACCTAACAGAGTCCTATAGTTTTCTTCCAAAAGACTGAATACTCCATTTTGGTGTGTTGATATCATACTTGACATCAGATATTCTTTTTGAGTTTCTGTTTGTTTTTTGTAGCCTCTTACTTATTAATCGAATGCTACAACTGTCATTATTCTAGGAAACAGATTTTAGAAAAAATGGATATTCCGAAACTCATTTTTTAAGGTGAATTTCTCTAGTGAGTTTTTATATTAGAGCGTTCTTTTTTTGTGGATAGCTAGACTTTTTGTGAGGGGAGCAGTTGGGGTAGCACTGAAGAAAAAGAATCTGTGTGATCTCTCAGGGACTGATTCTAAACATTCTTTCCTGATAGACTTCCTCTCCTCAACTCCATTTTCTAAGACCTGATTTTAAAGAGAAAAAGTAATTGACTTCTGGTTTGAATTTAGGATGAGATCCAAATTTCACATAAAGGAAAAACTTGCAGTGCTATCTTTCTTCTTTCTTTTTTTTTGGGGGGGGCATCTTTTCTCTTGAGAAGATGGACGTTTCTTAGATAATTTTCCTATGTGAGCCACTTATCTTGGTCTTGGTCTTCTCCCACCCAAAACCTCCACACAAGATTCTTTGGTAATTTCAACAATTTCTTATTAGTTTCTCTATGAACTCTTTGATATTTAAATATACTTACCTGAACACTGTGACATCCTTAAGTATCCTTATTTTTTTGATAATGGGCCCTCTAACTCATAAGCTATTAATGGTTAAAATCTGGAACAGAAAAGTTGACCTCAAGTTTTTCCATGTCTTCACTATGACAAGTGTTCCTGTGTGAGGTAAAGTGGTGCCGAATGCTAAATTTCAGACCTACAACCACAGTCGTTTGTTTCTTTTACATTGAGTAGATATCTAAAATTAAAAATGCTGGTGACGGGGATACGATGGTGAGGAAACATGGAATGGCAGCTTGCCAGTGAGGATCATAAATAGTTGAGTGTTTGTGCGTAGGCCATGTTAATAAAAGATGCTAAGGTAATGCTTATGTTAATTTCTGGCCCTTTTAAAAATGTTTACTTCTTCAAAGTATAACTGCCTTGCAGGCTTGATTTCTTACAGGAAAATAAAAGGAAGTCAGAGTTGTTCTTCAATTTAAAATGAGACCTGAGGTAATCTGTGGAATAAATTAAGAAATTTGGTAATAAGAAAGAAAAAAATAGTGAAACAGAAGCAGAAGTCTAGAGAAGTATAGTAGAAATAGATTCAGATTTGAGCTAGTTTAAAATATGGGAAGACTTGGAGTGGGAGCTGACAGACCAGCCATATCTAACCACACCCTCTGACCACACCCGGAATGAAAGGCAAATCTGAGAAGTGAATTTCTGAAAATTTGGTGTCAGTGTATGCATTCCATATATAGCAACTATAGAAATAACTAGATATTTTGTATTTTTTAAAAGCAATTTGAAACATTTAAATCTTTGATAAATTTATATAATAGTTCTCTTAAGCCAGGTTTAATGAGACTTTAGAAATTTTACTACCCTGATTTATATAGAGGAATGAAAAACAAGTAGTTACCTTCTATGTCGTAACACTTTTGGTTAGAGGAGACCAGTGATGGGAAAGAAGGAAATAAAAAAAAAAAATGAGATGATGAGATGGCGTTTGAACTTTGGGGTATCATAAGAAAGTCTACAATAGGGGCACCTAGGTGGCTCAGTTGGTTAAGCGACAGCCTTCGGCTCAGGTCATGATCCTGGAGACCTGGGATCGAGCCCCACATCAGGCTCCCTGCTTGGTGGGAAGCCTGCTTCTCCCTCTCTCACTCCTTCTGCTGTGTTCCCTCTCTAGCTGTGTTTCTCTCTGTCAAATCAATAAATAAAAATATTAAAAGAAAAAAAAAAGAAAGCCTACAATGACTAGTTCAATTGCTATAAAGACATGTTATCATTTATTGAACATTCACCCTTATCTTATTAATGCTTATAAGACCCTGATGACATAGGTACTATAATTAATAAAATATTACTTTATCCCGATTTTATATTTGTGGAAACTACATCATGGAGAGGTTAGGAGATATGGAAGAGTAAGAATTTATATCAACTGATTCCAGAACTCTTAACCATCATGTACTCTCTCAGTTGAAAGAGAGAAATGAAAAATGTAAGAAACAAAGATGATGGTTGAATAATTTTTTTTTTAAATGTTAAAACTCATTCCACAAAATTCACCCAAATAAGACCGTGGTTCCAACAATGGAAAATCTGGAAGGGAGGCATTCCTTTTCCTGCCATTAAGTAAATAGTCTTTAAATTTTTAGATCATCAGGTAAGACAATCAGTTCTTTACATTGAACACCTAGTGTTTATCATGTCTGCCTTTGGGGGGCATGCTTAAAAGAAGTGACTAAACAGAAGTCAAAAGAGTGACTGCTGGTGATGCAGAAGCACAGAGATTCCAAGTCGTATTTTGGAAAATGAATGCCATTCTCGTTCATGCACACTAAAAGATTTTGCTCAGAGTCCCAAGGCAAATAATTGGCACTCGTCAAGGAAGAGCCTGCAGAGAGGCAATCATTTCCCCTGGGGTTGCTCTTGCCTTCTGTGCTGGGCATGGGCCGGCGGTCATTTAGTAGTAGATGAGCCTTCTGCTTGACTGCGGTTCACAGATGACTCACTTCATGGTTACTGATCATGGAAGGGTTGAGCATTAATACCTGGTTGATCAGCTGGTTGGAAACTGCTTATGCATAGCCAATAAAGTGGCCATCCTGTGGAGATCAAAGACCACCTCCTTTCTTTACAATTCTGGATTAGCATGGTTTCCTTTACCCCTTCTTCCTCCATCTTCAGCCCTTTCCTTCAATCTTGCTGTTGAAGAAAAGGAAGAGAAAAGATTATCTGTAGTGTACAGGGAGATAGCTTTGATCTTCACTTCCTTGCCTTTCTCGCTCGCTTTCTCTGCCTTTTTTTCTTTTTTTTTAAACTATCCAAAAGGCTATTTCTAACACTGGAAGGTGTCACATTTCTTGCTTCATGGGAGACCTCATCTCATTTCCCTTCAGTCCAAACAGGCTGCTACAGATCCCCTTACTTCTGAGATTTTACTTGGCTTTCAAACCTCTTATGACAATGTTGTTCCACCCATACAACAATATTTTGAACAGCTTGACTGTGCATATCTTTCTGATTTCATTCACCGAGAGAAGTACCTCTGCAGTGTTCACAGCTATCCATGGCTTAGAGCTGAAAAGGAATATCTCTTTATTTTACTTGATTAATTTATCTTATTATTTAGGGGAGAATGTATAGATGGTAAACAATTGTAAAAAGTGTTCCTCAGCCACTAGTTTGATGCAGAATAATCTATAGGCTTAATGCCTGTCACGTAGTTTGACACTTGAAGCGTTAAAAGCACCATCAATGGATACAAGCAAATGTCAACAGAGAAGTGTGGTTCTGTTAAGTGGGAATATGTTCTTTTTATGTCAAGTGATTGATTGGTATGCAGCATATAAGAATAAATAGACTTCGATTCCTAATAATACCGTGTACTTGGGGAATCTATTTTTTAGTTCATGTTAGGTGGTTTTTTTTTTTTTTTTACTAGAAAACCTTTTTTTTTTTTTTAAGATTTCATGTATTTATTTGACAGATCACAAGTATGCAGAGAGGCAGGCAGAGAGAGAGGAGGAAGCAGGCTCCCTGCTGCGCAGAGAGCCTGATGCGGGCCTCGATCTCAGGACCCTGAGATCATGACCTGAGCCAAGGCAGAGGCTTTGACCCACTGAGCCACCCAGGCACCCCCTAGAAAACTTTTTTTAAAAAGCACTTCTGGCAGTAGCAGCTGCTGGTGACACTTCCTGAAAATGCTCTTGATTGGATTTCAGAAAGTATCAAGTTCGAAATATGGGCCACCTATGCCTATGTTCAACTCATCTGTACGTGGCCTGAGAACCAAAGACCAGCTTGGAATCCTTGGAACTTTCTCCTAAAATTATCTGTAAGAGATGCTACTTGAGACTGTTGGAGACCCAGTTCGTATCTCTAACACTATAGATTCTTCTTTCTTTGTCTATTCTTTTAAGGTGAGGAAAAATGTTTTAAGTCAAATAGAATTGTCACATGTGACCATTTAGTACTTTAAAAATCATTTTAGGTAAATTTTATCTCTCGATTTTACTTAAAATTTGTATAAGCATAACAATACAATGTTTATATGACCATAAAGTTCCTGGTAACATGTTATGGATGGTCATAATTTATGCACGATTATGGAAAAATACATCAATGTGGTAAACTCATTCCTGGATGTTAGCCAAAGAGGAAAGAGGGGCTCCATTTTAGTGTCTCCCTTCTGATGTGACTGAGGCCCTTCTGTGTTATTACCAATCCCAGGTAGAGTTTGAAAGGAAAATGGGGCCAAAGAATGAGAGAATCAGGCCACACACATGTGTTTCAAGATCACTTTGCATCATATGGTGCTAATGAGACAGACTCAGTCTCATAATTTGATCTCCAATTTAAGTGACCTGAAAGCTAAGTATATTTCTGTCTTAGCTTGTGATGTCTTTTCCACTTTTCAACAATGTACTAACCCTTAGTTTGGCTAAAAGGGTCTGTCTATGATCCCTTTCCTATATCAAGGAATTAGAAAATGTATACTTTTTTAGTTTCAGAGGACTAAAGTGGATTTTGTTTACTCAGGCTCGCTTTAAAAGGCATTCTTTATTGCTCTGAAACTCCACTAAAATGGTGCTTACTCATGTAACAGAGTGAGTTTAGGCACATTTGTATGTGTTAACTACACACCTCTGGGTAGCGTTAAGGGACTTCAGTTGGGGGAAGTCATTTTAGTGTCTGCAGGCCATTCACCTAGCAAGTTGTCTGAACAAAGTGAACTCATCTTTACAGGCTGTGGAAGAGAAACACATTGGTTTTTTCTCCCTTATATTTGAAGAGAAGTGAAAATTTCCTTAGCAATCCGGTATCAGGTTCGGAACTAGATGTTGTTTAAATTAATGAACTTTAGTAATATATTGCCCAAACCTAAACATGTCGAAGGAAAATAGGAGAGAGTCAGAGCCTTCACCTGGTACTACACAGAGAGTGGAGTCATCCATCCGCTGACACCATCACTGTTAATCTCTGAATGAGGGTGGAAGTAGAAGCATCATCAGGGCAACTTTTAGTTAGAGTTCATGTGGCCAGAGGGAAAACAAAATTCATTGCATCCTTTGGACTTTTCTCCTATTATGGGTCATTCAATTTGAGAAGCTCATCATTTCTTAGGATTTCATATTCAAAAGTATCCTTTCACCATTTTCCATTTGACATTGACATATTTAACATGTTGTAAATATATATGGTTATAAAGCATATATCCTGATGAGGAGAAAAATGAAGTGATTAATTAATTAAATGATGAATTGATGTAGTATAGGCCCAGTTTGCATACATTGAACCTGAAGGACTAGGGATCGGTAATAACGATAATAATTTCAAAGCCTAAAATTTATAGTGTGTACAGTCTGTCCCCCAACAACGTGCTCACGTGTCTTATCTTATTTAATACCACATCAAGAATGAATGCATTGCCATTATCCGTGTTTATCAGTATTAAAAATGAGATTTAGAAATGCTGCTTTCTGGACTGTGGTCAATCAGCTAGTTCAGTAGAGTAAGGATTTGAAAGCAGCATGTCTGATCCCAGAAGTTTTGTTCTTCACCATTGTACAGATATGCTGCACTATTCCTTTTTAAGGGAAATGATTGTAGATGAAACGGTACAAAATGTATATATAATAAGACTATCAAGTTTTTGTGTGTGTGATGATTTTTATGATACAAGATTATGGTAGACTGTGCTGCCAACCTGTTTTAGTTCCGTATTAGATTTTAGATTTTTTTTCTGGTCTGTCTGATTGTCAGTTCCTCTCTTCTGCTTGTCACATGATAACCCATAACAAAGAAAGCATACTGGTGTAATATATAGCACAGAACATAGAAACCTATAGATCAGCACCATAACTTGGTTCAGTGGAATCCAGTGCTTTTCCATTGTGGAGTAAATTTGAGGTAGCAATGGGATGCCTGGGTGGCTCAGTCAGTTAAGCCTCTGCCTTTGGTTCAGGTCATGATCCCAGCGGTCTGTGATTGAGTCCTGCAATGGGCTCCTTGCTCAGTGAGGAGCCTGCTTCTGTCTTTGCCTGCTGCTCCCCCTGCTTGCGCTCTTTCTCTCTGACAAATAAATAAATCTTAGACATTTTTTTAAGGTAGTAAAAACCGACTAAGTTTTGTGATAGGTTAATTGTCTAAGTGAATAGAAATTGCCATAGATAGATAGATAGATGAAAACTATCATTGGGATTTAATTTCTCTAGGGAACTGGTGTTGAATTTTTGTTTCTTGAGTTTGAAAGTAGATGGTCTACTTGATGATAAGTTGCAGATAATATGTTAGTAGATAATATAGATCATAAAAACACATTAAGCAGAAGCTTAGAATCTGTAATTACTATTCTTAAAACTGTATCCTTCTTAGATGACAAGTTCTATAGAAAACAAAGAATGCAGCATTGGTTAACAAGATATATGTGAAAGAAACCTATCAAAAACAGTATTGTAATTATAGCTTCTCAGAAGTAGGGTAGTTGATTTTTAAAATGTTATTTTATTTTATTTTTTTACTCTTTTAAACATGTATGTCTGACTAAGATTGTTCTATATTTTCTAAGATATGGTTTTCTCAGTTGAACCCATTGGTCTTCCAGAGTTTTTTCTAAATGTATAGATGATAGGTACATTTATACTCTTCATTATTTCTGTAGGTTGTTACTTTACATAAGGCTTAAGGGAAGATTGAAGCTTTTCCTGCTTCCTTACTCTGCACTGCTAATCAAAATGGTATCATAGTCAAAGCCCTCCTTTGTATGGGAGTTGGGGTCTTAGCCCCAAGGTTTTACTCTTTGTCTTAAAAAATAGTTCATAATAAATTTATTTCTATATACTCATTGTTTTGCATTTTGCCATTCATTTGTGTTTGCTAATGCTTTTCATTTATTATTAGTGAGGCTTAATAGCATTCTTTAATCTTTAGTAAACTACTCACTATCAGTCTTGATGACAATCAAACATTATTATTAACCTTAGCTGTCATCTTTTGTTGCTGTTAGACACTTCAAAGAATGTGGCAGACGTACCTGATAATGTATAAGAGCTTTTAATAGAAGATCTGGGTTGCGAAAATATAGATAAGAAATGAATGTTACATCATATTAGTGAATTGTTAGCAGAATATGAATGAAGGATATTTGATATGGTGAGAAAAGGGAAAAAATGCCTTTTGGGAATGATAGATCAAGGGGATTTATGAGGTCAGGGAAAACTTACTGTAAAAAGTGAATTCCCAGAGAATATTGAGAGAAAAAATGGAATGTCTCGTTAGGTGAAGGGAAGTATTTGAGAGGTGCATACAGGTGTGTGATCTGAAAAACTCACGATCTATTTAAAGAGGTAAATTTTACAGCAGTGCATTATTATAGATTTTCACTTATAATAATGTTATATTTTATTTTTAGTAATTCCTTATATTTGTTTCATTTTTTTTAAATCAACCTTACTAGACAACAAGTATTAAAAAGAAAAGCTTATTCCTTGCACTTAAGAAATTGGTGATGAATGGTTGATTACCATATAGGTAATTTAATAGAGATGTGTGACTGCTCTGGGACCTATGTTTGGACTATAAAAAGCTTCCACCAAGAGAAGAAGTGTAAAATAAATGTAAATATGATGATCGAAATCTTAGTGATTGAGATATTTTTTGGCATTTTCCTATGGATAACCATGTACAGATGAATAGATTTAGATATAATACTGTGTGTATTATTGTTATTAAGCTGTCAGAGAATCATTGGAACATTAACTAACTCTCTATGCATATGCCCTGTCCGCAGTACCCAGAATGCATGGTCTTTATCCTACTCTTCTTACTTTCTGTGACAGGACCTATCTCCCCATAGTCTAGAAGATTCCATTTATAATTCTTATAAACATTTTTCTATATTAGGCTGAAGCCCAACTTCATTCCCTGTCTTAATGGCCCTGGTTTTTATCCTCCAAAGCTATCCATGGTAAATGTAGTTTTGTTTCTACATGAAACTGTTTCAATATTTGAAGACTGTCATGTTCTTTCTACATCTGCTCTTCTCCCGGTATAGTTTCTTCCAATTTTCCTCACTTG
Source organism: Spilogale gracilis (assembly GCA_004023965.1). NCBI lineage: Eukaryota > Metazoa > Chordata > Mammalia > Carnivora > Mephitidae > Spilogale > Spilogale gracilis. The sequence continues at coordinate 41,703 of PITA01003104.1, read as the reverse complement.
CTGAAGAGTCATTTCCCTTGGTTGTGTTGTTTTTGTTATTGTTTTTATTAACTATTTTGTTCTTGTCCTGAAGTGTAACATGAAGTTTGAGGAACTTAAGCTTTTTTTGTAGTGGATAGCTTTTAACTTTTTCCCACTCTTCTAATAAATCTTTCATTTTATCTAAAAGTTCTCTCGGCATTTCTGGGATGTGATGCCTTTCTGGATCAGGAGATTTCAAATGTATTATGAAGCTAGATACTTACCTCCCCACCTTGATTTCCCACTGAACCAATTTAGAATTGTTCTTCCTGGTCTGAAGTCACAATTCTTGGCGGGGAGGAAAAACAAAATAGAATTTGTGAGATTCTCTTGTTGTTGTTGTTGTTGTTGTTTTTTGTTGTTGTTTTTTTTCTTCTCTGATACTGATTTGTGATGGTTGAAAACGGAAATGCCTCCTCAGGGCTTGTAAGGAAGTTCCTGAGTTAGTTCTCAGGGATGGTTGGCTGGATGCTGCTATGGAGAGATATGGGCCCAAGATAGACAGACTTCCAGAGTTTTCAGGAGAAGGCATAAATCCACATTTTTAAGTAAAATCCTCTAACTAATAAATGGGAGCAGTTAAGACTAAATTAATAATAATAACAGTAATATGTCTCCACCCCACATGTGGTCCCTGAGGTCTGTAGTTTGTGGCTGCAGTATTACATGACATTTTCCACCCCACAAAGGACTAACCTGTCTGTTGCTGCTTAGTCTTATTTTAGAAACACATAAGGATATCCTCGCTTTCTGTTATCTTTGTTGTTTTGGAAGCTTGCACTTTTCTGGTGTTTGGCCTTCCTTCCTGTATTGTTACTAGTTAAATGGTTACATGATTGCTTATATATTTAACCAAAAGCTTCTGCCTTTATGAAAAGCTATTTACATTTTACAAATTGTATTTGTTGAACTAGGCGAAGTGATCAGTTTGACTGTTTATGTTTATTCTTTTGTCCTAAAGCTAACAAAGAAGACAAACTGACAAGCCCTTTGATGAGCTAAGAGCCCCCATGAATTGAATAAATAAATATGTCCTTGAATAACAAGAGAAATTAACAACACAGTCTAAAGGTTTACTAATTGCTATTAAGAGACACACCACTGTGCTGCATTTGAATTACAGGTTGAGAACACACAGTAAGGGAATTTGAAGAAGTAAAGAAAATTTAGGCTGTGTTTGAATTGCAGAGGAGCCTTTAATCTTCTATCGCAAGATTCTTTCAAAAATCTTGTTTCCTTTATTTGTTTTATTGTTTGTAGATCGTTAGCCAATTGACAGAAATATCATCAAGAGAGAAGCTTAATCTAAAGGGTCAGTAATCATTGCCAATTGAATATTGGCCAGAAATGAAAATGAAACATCTCTGAAATAATTTGTCAATGAAAAATGTTATTTAATTTACAAAATATTGACTGATGCACAGTTTTCAAGAGCATATCTAACATTTCTGCGAGGAAACCTTGTGCATAATTCATAAATGTTTTCAAACTAACACTCGGAGCATTTCTTTGGACCAGGGTATCGTTTACGCTCAGGTGTTCAAGATATACCAAAAGGTGAATACATATGAAGAAACTTTGATTAATTCCTTAGCAAAACTTGATCATTTCTCACCAAATCTAAGTAAAATGTTGCTTTATGTAGAAATTCCCGCTTTTTGTTATGTTTTACTCTAATGTGCATGGGGTTTCTTTCTGTCTTCAAACGAGTCATCCGGTTGGAAGAATACGGCGGAGTCCCATTGGGGATCATTAGGAGTATTACTCATGTTAGACATCTATGAGGGGCAGCCCTCCTCATGCTAAATTCTGGAGCCACAGCTCACAAATAATATGAGATGCTCACAGGCACAGGGAATAGCGTCTGAGTGGGAGAAGGTCAAGGCAGGGGCAGGGGAAGAGGTCAGAAGCAGTAATGTGCCCTGAGCAAGGAGTGCTGATTCATTTGAAGCTGGAAACCTTCAGCAGCAGTTCATTGTCCTTAGGGGAGGCATGTTTAAAGATGAGCTTTATTTTGATGGTCTGACAAAATGGCTTGTCAGTAGTAGATTCCTCATCACCTAAAGGGGTAGCTCTGATTTCCATGCCTATATGGAGATTATTTCTATAGCTGATGACTACAGCCTTTAGAAGAATATAATGAGAATATCTTAATTAATTTGCCAAAGTCTAGTTGGTCTTTATTGCCCTCGACTGTAACTTTATTTCATTTCCCTCTTTCATTCCAAATAAATACTCTTTCCTCCTTCTTTGTGAACCACAGAAGTGTTAAGTTTGATTTATTTTCTCATGAGGAAGTATTTTGTGTTTAAGGTGTATTGGTATTATTGATGTGATCATATGGTACCTCTACCTAATTAGGATTCCCTGTGAGCCAGCTTCAGCCAGGTGAATAGCCTTTTGCTTATCTGGCTTTTCTAGATGCTCTTCCTCTTATCAGGGAATGCTCTGTCTAGAGCCATTCCTTTCTCTCCTTGCCCCTCTCTCCCCCTTCCATTCCAATTTCTATTTCCCCTGATGAATCAAAGCAGGTGTCTCCTCCTCCAGGAAGCCTTAGCTACCCCTCCCCCCCACAAGGTAGATTTTATGTTTTCCATATCTCTTTCCCTAGCACCCTGTAACAGAGTATGCAGTCTTGTTGGCAATCATACCATATTGCATTTACTTGTCTAGGTCTCCTTTCCAGCTAGGAGGGTCTATGTCTAATTAACTATCACAACTAGCACATTTAGTGAATTACTAAGTGATTCAGAACATAAAATACTTTCCTTTGACAGGAGTTCTAAAAGGGGTTAATACTCATACTTCTTATTCTTAGGTAAAGTTTTATTCTTCCAGAGACAGAGGAGAGAACAGTTGGAAAGCAGAAACACCAGAATTATCAAATACCACAAATCTTTGTCCTAGTGTTTATTAAAAAAAAAAAAAAAGACAAGTTTTCTGGAACATCTCGTGATAGAAATGTTATCAAGCACCAAATTTTAAAGTCATATATGACCGGGGGCCCCCCAACAGTTACATATTTACTGGATTCTGTAAAATGGATTGGATAGGACTTTCAGTGTCTACCATTTTTTGAAGTTTATAAATTTTCATATGATTTTTCTGTGGACTGACTATAGTATGGCAAGGGAAAAAACATGTCTTGCATTAGACATGGCTGTGGCTGGCTCTAATCTGCCACTACTTAGTTTTTTACGTTGCTAAGGTGAGTTGGTTTCTCATCTCATAAAGTACATTGAATTGAAACAGTTGGTATTTAGGCCACTTCTAGAATTTCAGTTCTATAGTTTTTTAACCCAGGAATAGCACAATGAACTGGATTATTTATCAGTTAGTTTTTTCTTTTTTTTTTTTTTTTAAAGATTTTTATTTATTTATTTGACAGAGAGAAACAGAGCTAGAGAGGGAACACAAGCAGGGGGAGTGGGAGAGGGAGAAGCAGGCTTCTGCCAAGCAGGAAGCCCCATGTAGGGCTCTATCCCAGGACTCTGGGATCATGACCTGAGCCGAAGGCAGACGCTCAATGACTGAGCCCCCCGGGCGCCCCTCAGTGAGTTTTTTCTGGTCATTGTGCATGGTCATCAGTGGCATGTCGTGATTGTAAGGGTATGGGCTTCAGACCAGTCATGTGTCTTCAGTGGGTTATACAACTCACATTTCTTTTAAAGATTTTATTTATTTATTTGAGAGAGAGTGAATGAGAGAGAGAGAGAGCACATAAGAGCACCAGATTGGGGAGGGTCAGAGGGAGAAGCCCAGAGACTCAAAAACCAACAAACAAAAGCAGAAAACGTGTGAAGGTTCTTAAGAGAAAATTCAGGGTTAATTTGACAGGTTAAAGAGAGATTTCTGGGCAGATTGCCATGCCAATGTGATAGCCATTTCTGTCTGGATAAAGCACAAGATATTATTGTTTATGTGGTACAAAAATGCCAACAATTAGAGGTTATAGCTGCTGGTTCCACCAAACCCCACCCCAACCTTAAAAAAATGTTAATGCCTCTAAGAGGATTAAGAGATTTTCAATTTACTGTGAATTATTTTAATCAGATTATAGGTCCTCTTTTACTTGGAGTTCAGCTTTTAGCACTTGGGGAATGGAAGTTTTCATTTGGCGGTTTGGATGGTGACACACTGGGAAGTGGCAAGGATGGGGAAGGATGAGGCCACTGAGATCCTGAAGTCATACGGCGGCCGGCCACGGACAGTGGAACTGGAAGGGAAGGTAGAGAAGTACCAGTAACAGACCTCTTGCAGGTTAAACATGTTCTCTGAATCTAGAAACATAGTCCCTAGCTCCCTTTTTTATATTAAGTTCTTTCTTCAAGAAACCAAAAGTCAAATGAGAAGCATTACTACTGTAGTACACAAAAGCTGATTTTTAGATGAGTCATGGACATAGGCTTGGGAAAATGTATCTCTTGTGGAATAATATAGGGAGTAAGATTTCAGCCTCCAGAGGAATTCATTTATTTAATCGGTAATTACTTATCCCATTCTGTGTGTCTGGCCGGCTGTGCTCTGATCTTGGTAGTATCACTGGCTGTTTGAAAATGTAGCTGCGATTTATTGTCGTCGGAAATAGCCAGACATGCAGACATGGTAATGACTGTCATGAAGTTTTTACTCACAGTTTCCAAGAAACAGGAGGAACAGGATCACATGAGGGGCCACTCAGGGAAGCAGCAGGGTTGGATGGGAGGCAGAAGGAGGGAGAGGATAGCTCTGGCAAAAGCCTTTTGTTGTCATTTTCATGGGAAAGGAAGTGTGAGGCAGGGTATGAAAGGTAAACAGATTTCAGGTTGGATAGTTTCAGTAATTTCTGCAGGCTGTGAGCCCCAGGAAGGCCCCTAGTTGTTCAGTGCCAGGACTTGGGGTGCTAAGAGCCAGAGAGAAGAGGTGGCTCTGGATAGATAGGTTTGTATTTGAAAGGTATGCTCTTTGCTGAGTGTTTGCCATTCCTAGGAAGTGACTAGGTCTGGGAGAGGCTGTGCTTACCAGGCAGCAAGCCCCGGATGCCAAGCATCAACACAAGAAAATAGGAAAGCGTAGGTAACACATTGGTGAAGTATGTGATGTTAGGAATATCACTTCTGTTTTTTAAGCCTTAGTTTCCTCATCTGTGAATTGGGGGTAGTAATGATATCTACTGTGAAGCATTTTGAGGTCAAAATGGAAAAAAGACATTATTTTTCTCGGAAGAAATATTTAACAAGTGGTAGAACTTGAAAGCCCAAAGGGGATAAGGAAATGAACTCAGAGTTCTAACCAATACTGAGATTCTGAGATCATATGTGTGTGAGTGTGTGTGTTTTGATAAAGTGAGATGAAATTGTGTGTGTGTGTGTGTGTGTGTGTGTGTGTGTGTGTGTGTTTTAAGGTTTGATTTATTTGAAGAGAAAGAGAGAGGGAGTGAGAGAGAGCAGCAGGCAGAGGGAGAGAGAGAAGCAAGCTCCCTGCAGGGCAGGGAGCCCGATACAGGGCTTGATCTAGGACCCTGGGATTATGACCTGAGCTGAAGGCAGATGCGCCACCCAGGTGCCAGAAATTACTGTTAAGAGAGATAAGTTATAAATGACAGTACAACTTGTATTATTCACTAAAGACATCATTTTAGTCTCAAAGGGGATCAAATTTGCATATAGAACGTTTACATCCAAGTTTTAAAACACAAAAATCTTATGGATGTTATTTCATTTTATCTCTTCATAGGAGAATGTATTTTCTGGGAAAGCAGAATACTGGAGTGGTGGTTGTTAAAGCTGATTACATACTGATTAATAAAACTACTATCAGAAGAACTTTGGAGATGGTAGGGAAATTGTCCACTCAAGGTTGCATGGCCAAAGGAACAGTCTATTTTGTAATATTGCTATCAGCTTGAGTGTGGCACAGTTCAGCCCTTATATTGTTCTCCGTGTTTGATCCCAGGCCAGTAGTTCCAATGTGCTGGTCACACAGCTGTTGGTTTGCCCTGTGCTTCTGGTCACTTTTTAATTTTTTTTTTTCCTTACTCTCAGACCCTCTTAAAAGCACTGCATACTTTTATTCAAAGCACTGTGTCAACCTCACTATTAATTAGTGTCCATCTTTATTTAAATTCTGCTTTTTACAGTAGTCTCACATCTCTGTGGGGGTATAATCCTTGCCTGCTTTACAGAATTAAGTGTCCTTGGTAGTTGCCACACACATAGCACATCGTGAGGACTCAGGCAATCTCGGTTGAATGAACAGTCTCAACTGATCATTTTAGCATTCTAAAATCACAAAGTATATCTAATGAAAAAATAATAAATCTCCCCACAAAGGAATGATAAATGAGTCTATATTATCTAATATTTTAACCATCTTTTAGTTTTTTTTTTTTTTTCTATAAATGTACTAGTAAAGATTTTACAGTGGGAAGGTTGGCCTTAAATATTGTTAGGGAGAGAAAGTTGAATGTTTAACCGTTTCTTTTAGGAATAGTTAAAAGATAGTTACAGTGGGTAAGTTCTGTCATTAAGGTTGTAGGGAAACATTCAAGGAATTCAAGAACCTCAGGTTATTAAAAAAAGAAACTTAGAAAAACCTCCTGGTAACTTTCTGAAACTCATAAGAAGATGGGCATAAAACATACCGTGAGCATAAAACACACCATGTGATGTTCTCCCATTCTTTAAGATATTTACTATTCAAAATAATTTCTACTGGGTACTGGCCATAGGTGAGAGACTTGTAGGCACTGGTGATATGAAGGTGAATTTAGTTAAGTCCCTATATGCAAAATTCACATTGCCTGATAATTGAGGAAGGTACATGCACAATAAGAAAAAAAATATGTATATATGAGACACAACATATATATATATATATATATGAATACATACACACACATATATAGATATATATGCATGAAGGGAAAATGTTCTTCCTACCCAGGGTTAGGGAATATATGAAGTATAATTGAAGTAAATATTGAATATATCCTTTCCTCTGCTTATTTGCCTATCAGATGAAACAGGAGAGACACTACATATAGGCAAAGAGAAGAGAAATTGTGTGGGATATTGAGGAACCCAAAATTGTTTGGAATTGCTTACTCATTGGGCACTCCTGAGGTTACATCTGTGATCTGAATGGAAAGGTTCTTTTCTTCCCTGCTCATTGTAGTGAAGTTCTTTATGTGAAAAACCAGGGAAGTTTTTCAGGAGGGAAAACCTTGGGTGGGTTAGAAAGAGCTCTCAACTGGTGGCATGGATGATGGATTGAACAGGCAGTGTAGCACAGGTAATACGAAGACTTAGAAGACTATCAATAAAAGGGAGAGATGATGAATAAATACAGTGTTGATGGAAATAAAACAAAGGGAAGGATACAGAATATTTGGATGGTGGAATGAATAGATAGACTTGATAGACTATTTGCAAAATGGAGGGACTCCACGTGATGTGGTACAGATGAGTCCAACAGCAACAGGAACTTCAATAATAATGGCAGAACCGTATGTGTAGAGGAAATGCTATGATTTCTCCTTTCATAGGTTGACTTTTTGATGCCAGTGGGTTGTCCATGTGAGCATTTTGCAACGCCTGAAATGCTGAAAAATTCCATCGGGATTTTAAGAGAATTATTTAGAGATTAAACTTTGGGAGACATTTTAGTGGAAGTAGTAAGAGAAGTTTCTCCAGTGAGAGGCTTGAGGTTGGTAAAGAGGGAAATGGAAGGACCTAAAGGAAGTTCACCTTGCCTGCTTTTGTTATTATTATTATTATTACTATTTCAATGACAATAATGTGGGCCTGTACCTAAGATTAGAGGCATGTATTATTAAGGAAGGGAGAATTAAATTTAGGAAATGGTTGTTTCCGAGTCAGTTTTAGCTGCATCCACCTCAATTTTGAACATATTTACGCTTTGATAAGTACATTACAATTTCAATATATGCTATTGATTTAGAAAAAACATGGAGTCTGGAGTTGATTCAAGTTATGATGCAGTTCTACAGATGTCTGCTGAGTAATCACTATGTAACAGTATTTGGGGTAAAGAGTGGAAACGTGAAACAATGATTTGGACAAAGCCCCAGTCCAGTGGACCCAGTGTGGCATGAATGCCGATTTGATCTTAGATAAGTTTTGATCTTTGGAATTATAAGCTTTTCTACTTTTAAAATTAAAGTGTTAATGTGTGATTATTGTAAATAGGTTCAAAGAGACTGTCTATAAACAAATGTGGCAAGAACTGGTTATGAAGAAAGATGTTGAAGGGCAGGTCTATAATGAGGTGATTGAAGAAATTTTAGGCACATGTAATCTCCAAGTGGGAAGGAAACAGAGAGGTCTGGCCCAATGCATACTAAGACAGAAATTTCATTTATGTTCACATATCGAGGCCTTCATGTGTTCTTCCTGTTATTTTCAGAGAGAAACCAGCCATTTACCCTAGTGCTGCTAAATGACTTGTTCCTTCCAACTTTTCTTATCTCATTTTTCAAAGTGCTGTTTCTTCCTCTTACTCCTGTGCTTAATTAGTGTTTAACACATCTGAGGCAGGTCAAACATCCTGTCCAGGAAGACAGTTTGGACTCCTATCCCCTCCATCCTGTCACCCAACTTTTTTTTTTTTTTTTTTTTTTTTGGTTAAGATTTTACTTATTTATTTGACAGAGAGAGAGGGAACATGAGCAGAGGGAGTGCGAGAGGGAGAAACAGGCTTCCCACCAAGCAGGGAGCCCAATGCAGGGCTCGATCCCAGGGCCCTGGGATCATGATCTGAGCCGAAGGCAGATGTTTGAAGACTGAGCCATCTAGGTGAATTGGCTCTTCCATGCACTGTTATCATAGTGCTCTCAAAGAAACAATCAAACTTTTTTTTGAAAAAAATCAAACTTTTTAAACAAATTAATTCACAATGATGTTGGGGAACATGTTTAAAATTATTCCCTACCTCCTCCAAGACAAAAATATGGGATGGCTTATTCCTGTATTTTGGCAAAGTTGGAGTGAGGGAAAGAGAAGACCCCACATGGGGCGCCTGGGTGGCTCAGTTGGTTAAGCAACTGCCTTCGGCTCAGGTCATGATCCCGGAGACCTGGGATCGAGCCCCACATCGGGCTCCCTGCTCGGCAGGCCTCTCTCAGTCCCTCTGCTGTGTTCCCTCTCTAGCTGTGTTTCTCTCTGTCAAATAAATAAATAAAATCTTTAAAAAAAAAAAAAGAGAGAGAAGACCCCACATCAATCAGTGTTTCTTAAGCTTGACACCAAGAACATTTTGGGCCAGCTGATTCTTTCTTTTGGGGGCTGTCATGTGCCTTGTAGGATGTTTAGTAGTGTGTTTGTCTTGTATCATTGGTGTCAGTAACATCCCCCTAGTTCCGATGTGCAAAAATGTCTCCAGATACCGCCATGCCTCTTAGAGGATATTGCCTCAAACTGAGAACCATTGCTTTATATCTCCATGAAATTTTCCTCAAAAAGAGTGCATTTGGCCAAACTACCTTGAGATAGATTACTATCTTTTTACAGATTAACTCATTTCTATACAAATAATACACATAGAAACATGCATATGTCCGTGTATCCACACACATAGTATTTTTTTCTCTATTACAGAAAACTGTTGTAGGTAGTTACTGAACAAATGCCAATATGCATTTGTGAGGTAATGAAGCTTGAAAGTTGTGTGTGTGTGTGTGTGTGTGTGTGTGTGTATGTTTGTGTGTGTTAGTTATTGGCTCAGTTGAGCATATTCTGTATTGATTTTTACAGAAAGTAGGTTTGATTAATACATCAAGAAAGTCATTACTTATGGACTAAATTTACTAGTGGGAACTGGCCAACTCTTCTTCCATGGGGATGAGGTGCTGTGAGAAAAATCAAACAGGCTGACGTGGTAGTGATTTGTGGGGAGGACTTACATTAGATAGAATAGGGAAGTGTTAGAGTGGGAGACATTTGAATTCAGATCTGAAGGATAAGAATGGATGCAAAAAATGATGGGGTAAGTGTATGCTAAGGTTGAGGTAGGAAAAGCTTGGTGAATGAGAGGAACAGAAGGGTCCGTTTGTCCAAGTACAGTGATAAATGGAGATTGTCATCAAGTGGCATCACCCAACAACTTCTTATATCGATTTGTAGGGGTATTTGTTTTTTTTTCATATTGTTTGAAAAATTTCAAGCAACATTTCAAAACCCAGATATCTAGCTTCTCCTGAGAAATTAGATGATCTGATCACTTTAGAGTCTCCCTCACATTTGGAAGCTGCCCCTTGGAGCTGGAGGGGGACCACCCTGGTAGGCAGTCTCCCAGGTTGGCTGGGATCCCTCACTCATACTGTGTATGTTCAGGTCTTACTACCCCCCTCATTGCCCTATTAATGAACTACACGGCACTTCTCATTCTCTCTTTAGGGACTTGAAGGGCCTACTCAGGACTTTTCTTCTTTATTTCAAGTGAATTAAGATGGTAACAAGCACAAGAATACCATGCTCTGCTGTAAACACTGAAAGATTACTCAGCATGCTCTGGAAGGATCGAATACAGAGGCAAGGGGGAAGTAGGGAGAACATTTCAGAGGACGCCGATGTGGGGGTGGATGGTGGCTTCCTCTGAGGTGGTACCAGGGCAAGGGAGGGAAGTGGTCGAGGCCTCTGTTCCAGTTTCAGTTGCACGGTTCATGCTAACGTGAATGACCAGCTCTTTGAGTGCAGACCCCACATATGACAGGAACAGGGCCCCCCTGGACTTGTGCCATACTGTAGCAGTCTTGAAGGAAGGATCTGTAACAGGAATCCAAATAGGAAAGATCTCACTTAGGGATTTATCTTGTGTGGGAAGCAACAGTAGTTAGGGAAGGAAAATAATACCATTAATCACCCCACTCTGATTTGGATTGTCTGCGTTTATTATACATGAAATAATTTATGTCAGTATGAAAAGTATAAGGCACCCTGTATCAGACAACAGGGTAGGCACTTCCGGGTTTCAGGGTACAGCAGTCATTATTTTCCATTTGGTTCTCTAAACAAGTGCCATATGAAAAGTGTCCTGGTAGCTTGAATGTATGGATTCATGTCTGTGAGGTATTTATAAACACACAATGTGAATTCTTGCCCCTTCCAGCATTTTCATGGTTTCGCATTAAATGGAAAGTCATTATACTTTTCACTGAGACAGTGAAGGGTGATTAACTCCGTCTGGGTTCAACCAGTGTAATTTTAGAGGCTACAAATATTGTTCCAAGTCAGGTTAAGGTTTAAGGGTGAAAGTATAGTGAAGCCTGACTGAATGACTTTTACAGCATCGAGTTAATGTACACAAACAAAGAATCTCTTGTTTTCTTTCCATTATGAGTGTAGAGAACAAACAGCTTGCTTGTTATAGAGAGGAAAATGTGAAAATTAGGTTGGTCTCCAATAAAATTCGTGCTGTGTGAACCCATTTACTCAGTATTTTGAATCGCAAGTTCTTTTTAAAGCCCTGTTTAACATTGCTGAGATTCAGAAACTTTAGACCCTGAATGCATGGCCTTTGTTGAGATAAGGCTATCCTAACAAATGGCATCAACAACCCAGATTTACTGTCTTTTACATAAAGAAGGCAATTTTACCACCATAAAATACACTAGCACACTCTTAGAAGGGAAAATTGCCTTCTTCTGTCCACTGACTGTTTTTAATAGATCCAACTACCCCCAATGCTTCCATTTCTCCCAGTAAGTACTTTAGGTAATTTGATACAGCCTTTTTCTTTTCACTACTTGGACTCAAATCTTGGAGACTGGATTTCAGTTAAAGAAGGGAGGTTGAGGGCTGAAGGTTGGTTATTATGACCCAGGAATGGGATTAGAAGGCTAAAGCTTCCTTTCAAAGCTGTGTTTAGTATTTACATCTATCTTAAAGACAGACTTAGAAATGAAGTCTGACAGTTACATGGACCAAGTTTGCTTAAAAGACTAGATATTTTGAGGCTGCTCCATGGAACTTAAGTGGTGGAAACTATAATACCCTGGACATTAAAAAAAAAAAAGTCCTAAAATGTGATAAATTTGCCACTCTCCTTTAATATTTAACACTTTTTACTTATAGTTTTGCTTTGATTTGCATCTCTGTCAAAATATGACAGGATTTTGTGGGAACAAACATTTTGACTTAACAGATTTTAGATGTAAACTTTAAAGAATTTGGAGAACATTTTGTTTTTACAGAAGTAGAAGAGATTTGACTGGAGTTTCTGGAAAAAAAAACTCAGAGGAATTAATAACAATAGGAAAAGTAAATAAATTTCATTTGGGCTAACTGGTCCTTTAAAAAACATTGCCGCCTTGATCTGACATCATTCAAGTTGTAAGGGTTGTGGTAAGATGCTTGGGTCTAGTCCCTGAGGTCACAGTGGAAGGGCAAAGGTCAAGGCTTACACTTAGCCTTGTGTCAACAGCGTCATGCCCTAATAAGTCTAAAAACTGACTTGACTGGGTTCAATTCTCTATATAAGTATATTATACTCTTACCTGAACTTAAATAAAGAAGTGAGTAAATGCAGGCTTTTAGGCCTTTGGGTTGCTATCTAGACTTGACTCATATTAAAAAAAAATGAACAACTATGAGGGAGATGAATAAATTATCATTAAAACATACTTTCTCAGGATGAGAGTATGTTTGTGAAATCTTTTTTGTTGTTGTTGCTGGAAACATTTTTAAAATATGTGTGTGTGTTTGTGCATGCACCTGTGAGTGTCTTCTTAAAATTAGTATTTTTATGCATGTGCACACACGATGGAAATGCTTGATTCATGAGCATGAACTAATTTCACTTTATTTGGTTTAAATTCAGGCCTCCTGTGTCAGAAGTAATTTACTGATGACATTGGTGATTTTAAGTTTAGTTGGGTTCTATAATGATGGAGATTAGTAGAGGAGAACTTTCCCAACCTAACGACATAAATTCTTCCCTTCAGTCTGTTTGAGGCATCCTCAGATAATCATGACCTTGGGAACCAATGAATGTACCAGGGAAATGACATGTAGAAATTGGCTTAGGCACCTGGAGCCAGTATTTGGGATCATCTTCACCTGAACAACTCAATGGCCATTAGGAAGAAGGAGTATTCCCACCATACTTTGTCAAATATATTGACTCTTGTACCCATCAGTGGAAACTATACTACAAGAGCAATCCACCATTCCAATCTGGGCTGGTTTCTCTGTAAGCTTTCTGAACACTGTTTATTTTTAATTTTAGCCATAATTTTTAAATTTAGTCATAATTTTAATCTCCACAAACATGCCCTTGTTTTCTAAGTATTCCTTTTCATAACATTTTTCTTGTTTTGTGCGTGTAATCACTTCCTGAATATTCCTGGGTTTATTCAGAAATTGGAGTTTGTTAGTCTTTACTCCTGATTACTATGATGCTTTAGTTATCTTAATTTCCTCCGGAGTCAGTTTTTAGTTTCTTAATTTTGGCCCTTCCACCTCATTCTGTAGCTTTTTTGTATGTCAGAGAGTCCTTCATATAGAAAAAGGGACTGAATAGTTAATGAATGGGCTCTGAGTTACCACTGACTATTACTTGGGAATCTCACTCTGAGTTCTGTGTGAGATAAGTAGGTAAGAGGGAGACTTTGCTTTGGCAGGGGCAAGTGTGGTGGAGGAACAGTTATAGGAAGCCAGCTGTAGATTACAGGAGCACTCAAATTAAAGGATTATGTGTGGTTTCACATGATAGGTTGTTCAGTTTCACTGGGAAAGGGTCAATAGTTTTTGCTGGAGGTAAATGCCAGCTGCCTGTTTTTTGCCTGCATTTGGGAAGGAGGGGGTTTCGAGTGAAAGAGTTGCCCTTATACAGACCTTTCATTAGTCCCCCTTTCTTAAGTGTCCTTTTCCACAGCCATCTTCCACAGTACCTGCTTGGGTCTTGATTTCCAAGGGCTGCCTCTTCAGACTTGCACATTTTCTAGAGTTACCTCACAGATTTTAAGTTGCAACTCAATTTGATTCCTGAACACATTCTTGTTCTTTCTCTTGTCTCCATAAATGTGTTCATTGGTGATGCCAGTCCCTCTACCCCATCTCAGAACTTTTGCGTCAGTGGCTTCAGAAGGAGTGGATGCCATTGTGCGTTCCAGATCTGCCATTTCAATCAGTTGCTAATACTGTGCATAATATAAGGCATATTTAGATTTTTTAATGTAAATTATTGCATGTAATAATAATGCAGTTGGTTGGAATATAGTGTTACTGTTTCCACAGTGACTTATTAGAACCTAACTGGAACAAGCACAAACGGATTCCTGTTGTAAAAGCAATTCAGAGGGCATTTATTTTAACTATGCACGCAGCAGTTTATATTTGCCATTATTTGATTGTTTGCTTAATCAAAGAGATTAATTTACAAATAGTTAAATTCAGCATCAATTTCTCTTACTATTCTCTCATTCATTGAACAGAAACCTGTGGAACTTGGGAGTGCCAGTTACTGCAAATGTTTTCTGATATATACTATTTTTAGCTCTACATAAGTAATTTGTGTTTTAATAGTTAATATATTTAGTTAAAGGACGAGAATTGACAGTGAGGTTTGAGAAAGTATAAATAGCATTCCTCTTGTTAGAGTGAGCTAAATGGACATTTGGAAGGGGAAGGGAGATGTTTACCATTTTATGATTTCTCCTGAGCCAAATCTATCACTTGTAAATAACCATCCTCTGAGTGTATATTCAAAATATGAATGCAATTCCATCGCTTTGTTACTACCTATGTATTAGTGCTATTCTAATGGACTCATTTTTATTTTTACTTATATTTAGCTAGAAAAGAAAACTAGAGTACCTGAGTGGCTCAGTTGCTGGATCTGTGTAACTTTATTTATTTATTTTTTTTAAAGATTTTATTTATTTGACAGAGAGAAACACAGCCAGAGAGGAAACACAAGCAGGGGGAGTGAGAGAGGGAGAAGCAGGTTTCCTGCAGAGCAGGGGAGCCTGAGGTGGGACTCGATCCCTGGTCTCTGGGATCATGACCTGAGCTGAAGGCAGTCACTTAACCAACTGAGCCACCCAGGTGCCCTGCTATGTGACTCTTGATTTTGAGGTTGTAAGTTTGAGCCCCACATCTAGAGCAGAGAGATTCTTAGAAAGAGAGAGAGAAAGAAAACTGACTTATTTGCCAGAAAACTGAGTCAGATTCATTAAAATGTACACTTATGTGTGCGGTGGTAAAACTTTCGGCAGGGGCCTCCTGCTGCTCACCTTTTTAAATGCTGCTAGAAAAAATATACAACTTATAAAATTCTGTAATATTTGCTGAAAAATGGTTTCTTCATGTTTTTATGTACTCAACATGACTGCAATGGCATACTGCCAATCAAAAGTGACTAAGAGTATTAAGGAGGGGAAATCTAGGGTATCAGAAAAACATATAATGTATTAAATATTTTCCTAGGAAACTTAAAAAAAGCATTATTTAGATCAAAAGGGAGGAATCCAGTATTGGTGGATAATTTCTCCTTTCTTTTCTTTTCTATAGTGATTATTGCTATTATCAAATACCATAAAAATATAAACATTTTTAAGCAAAAGGTAAATACTTTTTTATACTCATGATGCATTAACTTTTATTTTGGTTTTGTGTAGTAAAATTAGGCTTCCACTTAAAGTATTACATTCAATTATAGTTAAACAATCTAAAAGATAACTTTTTTACAAGATACATTGATTTTTTTAAAGTAAATTAGTGAATCATCAATAGTGGTGATTAATTTATCAACAGAAGGTGAACCCAGGCAGCTGCTTTCTGTTTCCGTACCCCCCAAGGCAGCTAAAACCCAGTGTTCCATCCTGAAAAAAAAGGAGGTGTTTTTTTTTTTTTAAGATTTTATTTATTTATCTGACAGAGAGAGAGATCACAAGTAGGCAGAGAGGCAGGCAGAGAGAGGAGGAAGCAGGCTCCCTGCTCAGCAGAGAGCCAGAGCTGCCTGGATCCCAGGACCCTGAGATCATGACCTGAGCCGAAGGCAGAGGCTTTAACCCACTGAGCCACTCAGGCACCCAAAGGAGGTTTTTTTTTTTAAAAGAGAAATCTGTTTTTTGAAGCTCTAACCTCTGCATTATTTTTCTTTGTATATAATAAAAAATATGCACTACATTCCTCATAACTCAAGAAATGTGATCTATGGTCTTTGTATACCAATGTCTTTCCTAAGGACCATAATTTGACCATTATCTAACTATCATCTACTTCTATCATTTTCTTTGGAAAATAATTGGCTGACAATTTAGATGAAATGTAACTTTAAAAGAACTGTAAACCTTAAAGGAAATAGACAAGATGAATAAACCTTGTAACAATCACAAAACAAGGGGTTTTAGGGTTGTGAATCAATCAGTGACAGAAATAATATAGCAAAGACTATAGTTTAAAATGGGTGATTTAAAAATCTAATTTGTACAAATATTCTTTTTTCTTTCTGAAATATATCAATGATTATCTTGGACCCAGTTATGTTTCATGCTTCCAGCAGGTGGAGATAAAAGTTTTCTGTCAATGATGCTAGTAATCTGGTGTGTCCTATAAGGAAAAAGACCACAAAAATGTGAGACTCCAGAATTACATTGTGGAAGTTAGTGCAGGCAGCACTCTTTCCCCTATCTTCACAGCTTGTTTGCTTTCAGTTTTGGCTAATTAAAATGAACATTTCCCCAAACTGGACCAAATAGAAGAGTCTGCCAGTCTTATGAGATAAACACAATTACCTTTATAAAAAGTTGCTGTTCAGTTCTTAGCTCTGTTTAAGGATGTGAAAACTCTGACAAAAAGGGAACTTAGAAGTAAACTACAAACATATGAGAAAAATACACAGACAGCAAGATTCAAAATTTCACTCTCGAGGAAACAGCATTTGGACAGTTTGTTCTTCATATGCTCACAATTTTCCCCCAAGATTTATTTCAGTTTCCTCGATGCTAGAGAAGACATTGCAGTATCTATTTACTTACCAAATTTTATAAATAGAATATTCAGGCTGTATAGAAACAAGTGTGAGTTCACTTGTCATCTTAGTTGATCAGTTATTTAGTATGTATCTTTGGATACAGTTCTATTATTTAGTGACTTTAAATATATAATATCTTTATAGCATGAATCTTGCCTCAAGGACCTTTATGAAGGTCAGGCCCTGAGATAATTGCAATGTTTTGAAACTATAAATGTTTTAACAAGACCCCACTTAACTTCTTGGAAAGCAAATAGCTACCCAAAGAGAGACTTTCTAGTCTACCTCAGAAGCTACAGGATTTGTCACTCAGCAATTATCTCTTCTTTATTCTCATGTCCTCTATTTCATTACCAATAGAATTTTGAGAGGGGTAAGAGTTATCTCTGCCCAATCTGTCGTGATGTGTTTTTTCATTTATTTTATTGGGGTTTTGTAAAGATTGGGTGCAGTTGCTTAAGTTTGCACTGTAGATAGCTGTAAGGGAAATATATAGATTTTACATAATATATAATGTTCAATATAATATACAAAGAAATATATATAAAATGGTATGATATAATTTATTAGTTATTTCTAATTCTCTTTCTCTTTTCTTCCCATCTCCTCACCCTGTGTTGTGGCAAGAAACAAAAAGAAAGCAGCTTTGTTCCTTCCAAACACTCAGAGTACTTCATCATGTTTTGGGGGAAGAGGTTAACATTCTGAAACACTGCTGTGTTTTATTGCCAGTAAATGTTTTTACTCACTAGTGAAAAGTTTGTAAATAGGCACTGTTTAAGAAAACAAAGAGATAATAAGTACTCAGACTTTTCCCTTCAAATTCTCTATACCTAGGAAAATGCATTGGTGATCTCAGCCCTTCTGAACAATAGTTGGGATCACAAAACCACTACTCATCATTCAGCCTGCCTGGCATAATTAGTGGCTTTGACTCAAAAGAAACTAAGGCGTGTTTAGAATAGAGGGGGAAGCTTTTTTTCCCCCTCCTTATTCCCCGTTATTCAGAACCAAGACTGCACGTATCCCAAAAGACCAGGGTTGCAGCTAAACAAGTAGCTGCTTCTATATGTGCTCTGTACATGAAATGTTTTCTCTGATGTGCCTTTTGGAAGGCACTCCATTAAAAGTCTAAAGTAGTAGAGTTGTGAGTCAGACTGATGGTTGGGAAAAGGTTTCTGTTCGTTCAGGAAAGGCACATCGTGCTGAACCATCACTGGGGACTGCATCTGAACAGTTGGGGAGACATGAATAGCTGTCATTGAAGACGTCTGCCTGCGTGAATGGTATATATTACAAAGAGATTTGAGAAGCAGGATTTGGCCAGCATGGTTGACTGATTAGCACCCGCAACTCAGAGGACTGGGCTTTCTTCTTTCTTTCCTCTTTGAATGCTGCCACAGAAATATATAACGTGTCTTGCTAGTAATTGCTAGCATCCCAAGCATATTAGAATATACATTAACCAACAAATGGTGAGGTGGTGGTAGGAAGTGCCCTCTCGTAGAGCCCTTTCCCTGAGATAGCCAGCCAGTCAGTCCCTTTTGGCTCAGAGCAACACCAACTGCGTTCTTGTTTTCTTGGATCTTCCTGTGAACTCTGTCTCTGATTATCCTCTTATTGAGGCTTCTTATGGCTTTGGAGAAGATGGCATGCCATAAGCCTCGTGCTCTTCTTGCAACAACCTTTCCGCTGATGTCTTTGGCATGATCGTAATGATAAAGCAAACAGGGCAAAACAAACAAGAAAAACTTAAATATGTCTCTGAGATGGTTGCCACAGACATTTGGCAGGTGGCAGTTTAGGTCGTTCTAACTGAAGGTATGTTGACAGCTAGTGAGCAGAAGCGAGTGATGCTGCCACACATTCTGTGATCATTAGGATAGCCCCTCCCAGCACGGCACGGTCTTGCACAAAGTGTCCATTTGAGACAAGTTGGAGAAACCCAGCTGTGAGGTAAAATTATTTCTCTTCCCCATTCAGTCCTTACACCTTTAAGAAATTGTCTCTTATACCACCATTTCCTTTCACTCCTTGGACCACGATTAATCAACTATGTAGTGGTCCATTTTTTCTCCTTCTCATAGAGAACAGGGACTAAGAACAGAGATCAGGGGAAAACTAATTTTGGGGCAGAGAAGAAAGACAGGGGCCTGTATTGGGGTCGTGCATCAGGGAGCTCTGAGAAACGAACATGCATAGAAAAACACATGATGGGGGCCTAGGTGGCTCAGACTCTGGGTATCTGCCTTTAGCTCGGGTCATGATCCCAGAGTCCTGGGATCAAGCCCTGCATCGGGCTCCCTGCTTGGTGGGGAGCCTGCTTCTCCTTCTCTCACTCCCCCTGCTTGTGTTCCTTCTCTAGCTCTGTTTCTCTCTGTCAAATAAATAAATACAATCTTAAAAAAAGAAAAAAGAAAAACACATGAGGGAAATGCACAAGATGGTCCTGAAGAGAGAAAGACAAATGATACATGATATCACCTATATGTGGAATCTAAAAAAGCTGAACTCAGGGGTTCCCTGGGTGGCTCAGTCAGTTAAGCATCTGACTCTTGATTTCCGCTCAGCCCGCGATCCCAGGGTTGTGAGATACAGCCCAGCGTCAGCATGGAGCCTACTTGGGATTCTCTCTCTCCCTCTCAAAGAGTTGAACTCCTAGAAACAAGGGGTTGAATGGTGTTTACCAGGCACGGGAGGTGAGAGAATTGGAGAGATGCTTTTTGTTTTTTTTTTTTTTTTTTTTTTTGGTGGGTGGGGGAGGTGTTTTTTTAAGGGTACAGACTTGCAACTAGTAGATAAAATCATTTGGGGTATCAGTACACAGCAGAGTGATTATATTCAATACTGTGTTGTAAATGTCTAAGTTGCTAAGAAACTAGATCTTAATTGTTCTCACCACAGAAAAAGAGAAACAATTATGTGATGTGATAGCAGTGTCAGCTAACCCTGAGATGATAATCATATTGCAGTATATAAATATATCAATCAATATACTATATACCTTAAACTTACAGTGTTACATGTCAGTTGTGTCATGATTTAAAAAACAAAACAAACAAAAATGATGGTCCTAGAAGGCACCAAAATATTTTAATACATTTTGTACTTACAGGGTTACTTATAATTAACCTCTTTTTTCAGTGTAATTATTACTCATCTTATGTCTATATACTTCCCACATCATTCTTTTTGTGAACCCAGCGTTTATTCAGACTCCTGACTTGCTTCCTTCCCTCCAGTCTCTCTTTTCTTTTTTTCCTCTTAAACATTTTATTTATTTGTTTGTTTGTTTGTTTGTTTGTTTGTTTGAAAAAAAGAAAGGGAGAGAACATGAGAGAGGGGAGGATCAGAGGGAGAAGCAGGCTCCCTGGCGGGGAGCATGATGTAGGACTGGATCCCGGGACTCCAGGATCATGATCTGAGCTAAAGGCAGTCACTTAACCAAATGAGCCACCCAGGCACTCCAATCTCTCTTTTCTTGATTTATGTTCTGAATCATCTCAGCTGTGCTTTGGGGAAAGTGAGTTTAGCGGTGATTCCTGATTTTCCTAATCTCATGAATCAGCATAGGATAATGGTAAACAGCACTGGCACTGGGGTCAGAGTGGTTCAGTTCCCCTTTCTGTAAAATGAATCTGTCAAAGCATCATTGTCATCATCATCCCAGTACACTTCTAAGGTTTTTGGAAAATTAAAGTGATAGATTAATAAAACATAGCACGGTGTCTGCCACAGATCTTTGATAATTTATTACTTATATGTTTCTCATTGTTATTAACATTTTTATTGTTAGACGTTGATGATATGCTTGCATAGCACAGATTCTCCTAACTCTATGTTTATGTGTTTCCCCTTATTTGACTTTGCCAGCTCCAGATCCAAGCTGCTCGTACCAATTTGGGGCCAACTGGCCTTATTTTCTTCATTTAAAATTTTTTTTTCTTGTTTTTCTTTTCAATAAACTTACTAATGTCTTCATACCCCCTACCTCAGTTGCCATCCAATTTAACCCAAAGCAGTATTGACTTCCCAGTTACTTAATTTATACATACATAAATACTTATATTTATACTTGGCATTGTTTCCATATCTTTACCCCTTTCTTTCTCCTCATCTGTATGTTCCTGCATATTTAAAATTTTTTTTTGCTCAACTTTTTGTAATTTCCTATATTATTCTCTACAGTACCAAGTATTATTCAGTCAGTGAATAAAAAAAAAGGCTACAGTATGAGTTCTGACAGACTGTTCTCCCTTTTTATTATCCTCAGTTTGAGTATCTGAATCTTGTGGCAATTTGAATCAAAAATGCTTTTTTGATTAGCATTCGTATCAAATGTCTTGACCTCTGGGATTAAGAAACAGATTCTGTAAATGTCTTCCCGAGTTCTTTGTGTTTTCATTTAACAATGAAGAAGGAAAGATAGTGTACATGGTAATTTAGTTTAAAATTGTTTCTTTGTTCCTGTTAGGAAATTGGCCTGTGGATGTGTATGGCGGCGTAGGTGATAAGGTGGAAAGAAGGGAGAGATGTAAATTTGCCTTTCAGTTGCTACTTTTTAATTTCAAATTTTCTGGCATCAGTCATTTGTTTCTGATAACTGTGATTAGTGTATTGAACCCTTTCAAAGTGACCTCGACTGTTTTTCTTGTCTAAAAATGTAAAGTCTGCAAATAGATAACCATGGAGCCCTTTCTCACTTGAAACTTGATAGAAAAGCTCAACTGTCACTGTGTAAATGTTTTCAAGTCTATGATATATTTTCATACCTTTAAAAATCATTTTTAAAAAATCTAGTTACTATCATTTGTATGTGTAGGGAGTGTGCTTATAGGTGTTTATGATGTTTAAAAAAATGCTCAGTATTTGACTGCTTTGGGGAGAAGGGGAAGTTGTTTATTGAGTATAGAATTCAGTTTTGCAAGATGGAAAAGTTCTGGAGATCTGTTTCAGAAAAAAACAATGTGAATATACTTAACACCATTGAAATATATTTTCTGAAAATGGTTAAGATAGTGTATTTTGTGTTATATTTTTTACCATAATTCAAAGGATAAGGCTCAATATTGAATCTAGGCAAAAATGCTATTGCTTACTGAATTTTTTGTAGCAGCGGTGGGGCATCTCTTTTTTGTTTAAGGGGTTGATCTGCAGTCACTGAAGGGTGAAAGGGTAATAGGACCTGCTTATTATTGTGGGGAGATTTAAATGAGATATTTTGTGTGAGATGCTTGACATAGTGTAACTCTTGATAAATGTGGAACCTTGGCTATTGTATAGAGTACAATAAAGTGAACTATAATCTGCTGTGATTTATTTACTTGGATAGAATGCCATAATAATGAAGTGCACATACACAGTGCCTAATTACAAGTTATGTGTACTTGGAAATTTTGAATTACTTACACTCTCTGTGCTCATGAGGTTTTTCACTTCTACATGGATAAAGCAGTAAGATCTATTTCGTATGGTTGTTGAAAGAATTGACTAAGTTAATACAAAAAACACATATATTGTGTTTTACGTAAGTGTCATTATTATCTTTGGCGAAATAGAAGGTAATGATAGTTTGGATGTTAGTGGGTTTATGGTTTAAAGTAGTATGTATTTTAAACTCACTAATTACTCCCAATTACTGTTTCTTTTAATTTACTATTATCTCTCTGGTAGGGTCATTTGAAAGCAATATTTACACACTTCCACAGACTGAAGTGTTTTTGCGGTAGTTTCTAGAATTACCTGGAACGAAGCAGAGGTGGGAGGTGAGGGCTGGCTGGGAAGGACAGGGAAGAAGCTAAGTTGTGTCCAGTGAGGCAAGTTTTTTTTAACTGTGTGTCTTTCCACCAGCTGCAGTTGCTACAAATCCTAGTAGTTGTTGTTACCGTGTTTGTTTCAAGTGAACACCAGGCTGCAGAAAGTGAATGTGCCCACAAGACCTTAGGGTAAAAAGAGTCAAGAAGTTTAGATTTTTGAAATTAATCATCCTTATCCTTTTACATTTAGGGCCTTTAGAGATTGTGGTATAGCTTCAAAAGAAGCTCCTGGTGCCTTCTGCGTTTTCACATCCTTAAGGCACAGTGACAAGCGCCAAGCAAGTTCTTTGTGTCTGTGTTTTTGGGGGGTATGTGCTGAGGCAGGAGGTGGTGACTGTAATCCTCCCTCTGTCCAGACATCTCACATCCTGCCCAGTCTTAGGGAGGCAGGTCACTTATAATTACAGTTTGGGGCTCATAGGCCTCTTTGAACATTTTGGATTCTTAATGTATTGATTTTTACATATAATTATAATGCGAATTTAATTTGGTATATGTGTTTGGAACATGTGCTATTCCTTGGCAAATGTTTCCTTAAATTATATGCTTGTGCATGTATTAAAGTGTAGGAAATTACTGTTTTACTTGTAACATGCTCAAGGTGTATTTTAATAAATATAAAGGAATACCCTGAGGCTGGGGAATGGTAAGATCAAAAGCTTACTCTTTTAAAAGATAGTTTTATTAAGGTTGATTATTAATTTAAGGATTTATTTTTGGTGGGTAAAATGACTACGGAAGGGTCTGAGCCCAAGTAGATCACTCGAGTGTGTGTGTGTGTTTTCATTTTCTTTCTTTATGTCTGCATCCTGTCTTATCCCACTTCCCCCTCCCACCTTTTGGTTTATTACTTTCATAGCCACTTTTAAAACAGCAGAGGCCCAGGGTACTCTGGGGGCACATTTTAGTCTAAAGAACATGGTGTTGTCTTAACTCTTTGGTTAGTAGAGTAGATTAAAAGCCAAATAAGTAAAATAAATAAATAAATATAAATCAACAAAAACAGTCATCAGTTACGGAATCCTAATCCTCCCTAGATCTATGTGATTCTTAATATAAATGTGAGAGGAGATGTTGGTGATACTTTATCAGAATGTGATCTACATTGCTGAGGAGACAGAAATCTTTTAACAGTTGCCTTTAAGGAACTGTAAATTTCAACAATTATTCAGCCCATTGCTTTCAGCACCTTTTGTTGGCTTATTAGTGTAAAGAACAGCCGGGTTGTAACAGGAGGAAGAGCCTGTGCATTTTAATTAGCTCCAAAGACGGTGTGAGATAAAAGCCAAGATTTTCGCCTCATTTTTATTTCACATTGGCTGATTAAGGATGCTATTGTAGGCTGAGCTGGCTTGACCTAATCTCAGTGACCACCCATTTATGGAAGTGGAATGGCAAAAACTTGCTCCAGTTTTCTGAATGGGATTAGGAAACACTAATTAGCAAACCCTGAAAGCCATGAGGCACGGATAGAACACAGCATCCTTCCATAAGAAACAAATGTAGTCTGGGGAAACATTCACCAATTGAATCAATTAATGCTTGCATATATTAGGCACTTGGTGATGTGTTTTCCGGTTTTAATTACTTACCCATGAATAAGAGCCTGATGTTCTTCAAGCTGTACTTGTTGATTAAATAAATACTTCTGGCCTGAAGAGAGATGTCAGATCTTGAAGAGTACTAACATTGATAAAGAGGTCTGTAAATGGTTGAAGAATGGATTCAAGTTCCATTTGGCCTCAGCTGCAAGGGAGGTGCCCAGGAATACAATCTACAGAACTTTAAAATTCGCTTTTTCAGCTTTAGGACAGTCAAATTTTAATTAGGAAAAACTGTGGATTATCAGCTCTTCCTTTGTCTCTTAATGCCTAACACAGAGTACTGCATAGAGAGCGCAGGCTATGGGACACTAGACCTGGGTGTGAATCCCCTTGCCTTTCACTCGGGTAGAACTTAGGAGGGGCCCCTGGCTAGTTCAGTCAGAAGATTACGGGACTCCTGATCCTCAGGGTCATGAATTCAAGCCCTACATGGGGTGTGGGGATTACTCAAAATTAAAAAGAAGAAGAAGGAGAAGGAGAAGAAGAAGAAAAAATTAGGAAAGGCATGTCACCTCTTCGAGTTTCAATTTTGCTACCTTCAAACTAAGGATAGTATTATCTATTTTTATTTTAATTTTTTAATTTTTTAAAAGATTTTATTTGTTTATTTGACAGAGAGAGATCCCAAGTAGGCAGAGAGGCAGGCAGAGAGAGAGGAGGAAGCAGGCTCCCTGCTGAGCAGAGAGCCCAATGCAGGCCTCCATCCCAGACCCTGAGATCATGACCTGAGCGGAAGGCAGAGGCTTTAACCCACTGAGCCACCCAGGCGCCCAGTATTATCTATTTTTAAAGTCATTGCTAGGCATGGCACAATATGTATAAGGCTGTGGGTGATAATTGGCATTCAGTAGGGACTCCAAAAGTGGCTATTGTCATTCCTGTATTGTAATGCTCTCAGCATTACCTGTCGACATGTCAAAAAAGTGTAAGGCAACAGTATATGGAAGAAGTGAAAACTAAAGACACCTCGTCTAGAAACATTGGTCTAAAAGAGACAAAACTAGGGTTATTTGGCTGAAATGGGGATTTCATATATCCATTCTTCTACCCTCCCTTGGTTGATTGAACTGGCCACTAGATGGAAGCATACATTTTTAATGGTTTTATATCTGTAAATATATAGGTCTTTTTATGAATAGATATGCGTATCTAAAATTTAAAAATCAGATTTAGTCAGTGTGATTGATAATTTTTGAAATATGTAGAGCTTAACTGAGATTATATAGGAAAGGAAAAGAAAAATAACAGAAGATTCTGGAAATGTGTATGTGGGACTTGTATCCATGCAGTTTATGATGAATGTATTGGTAATATTTAAAAATAAGTAGCAAAATATTCTGTTCTTCCAGTTCAGATGGTGCAATAATAGCCATTTTTATTCATTTATATACATTAGAACAGCTTACTATATAGGTATTTAAAAAGTTATATAATGCTAAGTACATTTTTTCAGATTAGAGGGACTGGCTATATTTTCAATAAGGTCCGAAGAGGTAATAATCACTAGTTTGAGTACGATTGTGTGCCTAAGTAAGTAGGTAGGACTTAAGATTCAGATATGTGATGCCAGTAACTGTGTACATGTTTCTAAAAGGATTTTTGTTTTCTCATGATTAGCTTCTGTTACACTTTATTTCTTTTCAGTGTGGCTTATGAATTTTTTAGAACTATTGATTGTTTGAATTAAGATCCTATGTTAGCTGCTCTGGTTAGATTAAGAAAATATAAAAATTTCTGTCCCTCTCCTCAAGGAGCTTACATTGGAGTTTGGGTAAAAAAAATATAGTTAAGGGGCGCCTGTGTGGCTCAGTTGCTTAGGCGGCTGCCTTTGGCGCAGGTCATGATCCCGGAGTCCTGGGATCGAGCCCCACATGAGGCTTCCTGCTCCTCGGGGAAGCTTGCTTCTCCCTCTCTCACTCGGCCTACTTGTGTTCCCTCTCCAGCTCTGTTTCTCTCTGCCAAATAAATAAGTAAATAAAATCTTAAAAAAAAATATAGTTAAATAATATATACAATTTAAGTTATTATTACAGAGAACAAAGAAATATGATTGAAAACTTTGCAAGGAGAAATAGTTTCAGGCTGAAGTAAGTACTTTAAATTAATGATATATTTTGGAGAAGATAGAGTGAAGGGGAGGGAGAAGGGAAAAAAAAGGGAGTTTTAGGAAGAGAGGAGTGTGGATTTAGAATAAAGCATGTTTGCATGCCAGTGAGTAATAGGATTTTTCTAGATCTGAGGGGAATTGTGGTCTGAATTGGGGTGTAAAAAGGTAGGCTGAGGTCAGGCTGTGGAAGGTTTTAACTGACAGGCTAAGTGGTTTGGAATTTATCTTATAGGCAAGAGGGAATATACAGCTTAAATGGCCACCGTCACTTTAGAAGAGAAAAGAAATAGTTTTATACCAACTTCTCCACTATATAATGTAGTTGAATCCAAGGGAAAAAAGGAATTTGGTGTTAACCAAAGTTCAGATTTTCATTGTTAAAATGCAGTGGGTCTATATCTCATATTTGCTGTAATTTATGAAGTTTGCAAGGCAATCACATATTATGGTCTTCAAGAAAATTTTGGGGAGACTTAATCTGTTTCGCCTATTCTTTTATAAAAAACATTACCCTATACATTTTGCTGACCTCAGTCTTATTTCTCTTCCAATACAAGAATAGATTTCTTAGTTGGTCATATTTAGTGAAGAAAGCCTTCCAAAATGCATGACTGTATATGCAGTAAAATATATAGTTCAGTTACATACTAATGAGAAAGAGCATAGGATTTGAGTAGAACTAAAATCGGGCAAGTGCTGATATGAAGAGGAGAGGCAAGAAAGGGCCAAGAGTTGGTTACAATCAGTGAGGGATTTGGGGGAAATATGAGGATAGGGATTATGTTGTTATATGCTTTAAGCAGAAAGTTCCATCAAGGAGAGTAGGTTGCATGGAAATCCAGGCCGACAGACTACTGGAATCCTGAGGCTCTGTGTCAGAATTCTGGCACCTGGCTCCTCTTGTACACAAGGGGCTCTCAGAATAGGTCGGGCTCTAAGACGGTTGTGGGCACTGATTCCAATGAAGTTTCATGATTAAGTGGCTCTTTCCCTCTTTTTCCTCCATCTTTAGATAGTTCCTCAGGTCTCTACTTTGGGGTTCAGGGAAACATTGAGTCCAATTTGGGTACTGTAAGATGGAGATCCATGATTTTGTCGTCACAGTTATTTCTTAGCACTCCACCTTGACCCTTTGCTCTTGGTAGACCCTACCCCCTGCTGGGACAGTCCCATTGTGTGTATTACATTGAATCTGTTCTGTTTAGAACTTCATGCATGATGTATCCTAGGGTGATGAACCAGTTCTGATTAAATTTGGGATTAAAAAACCACCACGACAATAGAACCAAAGAACAAGATTAGGCTGACTATGTATGTTTATGTAATTTAAGGATTCATTACATAGAGGTCTTTATGCTACTTTAAAGCAGATAGAGTTTTCTGAGTCAAAGTTGAATGTTAGGGCGTGATGGTCTGCACTGTGGAGATATGAGGTAGTACCATGTTCACCACTTAAGTGCTGGGAGTTCTCTGTCTTCTTTTACTGCTGAACACCTGGTGCTATGGAAAAGGTTGACAGATTGCTTTCAGAGTTCATA
This sequence comes from Spilogale gracilis, assembly GCA_004023965.1. Lineage (NCBI taxonomy): Eukaryota > Metazoa > Chordata > Mammalia > Carnivora > Mephitidae > Spilogale > Spilogale gracilis. The sequence continues at coordinate 13,643 of PITA01003104.1, read as the reverse complement.
TAATTGTATCTTCAACAATTCTGTTTTTCCTTGATCCCAATTTTGCTGACTAGGAAGAAATGATCTAAAAGTTTTAGGTTTTAAAAGACAACACTCATTGAAGGCTTTTGTGTCCGACTAGAGAAAGTATTTTTCACATGATGATTCATTGAGCTCTCTCAATAGTTATTCTATTTTTTTTTTTTTTCCCCAATCAAGAGGCTCAGGTTTAGAGAAGTTAAGAAACTGGTGGTCCAGGGTGCCTGGGTGGCTCAATGGGTTAAGCCTCTGCCTTCGGCTCAGGACATGATCTCAGGGTCCTGGGATGGAGGCCTGCATTGGGCTATCTGCTCACCAGGGAGCCTGCTACCTCTTCTCTCTCTCCCTGACTCTCTGCCTACTTGTGATCTCTGTCTGTCAAATAAATAAATAAAATCTTAAAAAAAAAAAAGAAAGAAACTGGTGGTCCAAATTTACACAACTAGTTTAAGGGCAGAGTTGGGGTTCCAAAGTCCAAATCTCTCTCTCTTTATCCATTATACCAACAATCTCCCTAGAGAGGACAGAAAGGAAGATTGATTTTTATCTTTATGAAACCACTAACAAAAATGTCAAAATAATTATTTTTACCTGACCAAATTACCTTTATATATTAAGCAATGAAAATAGGAGATTATCTTTCAAGTCCTTGTTTATGATACATTCAGAGGAAATGCAAATGTTCATTTAACTGGCTTTTATCATCAGAGCTAGCTGGAAAGAAATTTGATTAAAATATAATTTATTGCAGTCTCTTTAACTTGTAGCTAAAGATGTAAGATTGAGCTGAGGTTAAAAGACTTCTCCAAGACACCTCACTTTTTCAAAGCAAAATCAGCTTCCTGGATTCTTAGAGCAGCTCTTTTTTTCTGCAGGACCCCATATCCTGCTCTCATTCCCCTGTTGGTGAAAATTTAATTTACATTAGAAGGACCCCATGCTCATGGAGAAAAGTATTAATCAAATTGAACTTTCTGGTTCTGATTTAATTTGGTGGCATTAGTTGACATGCTCATAGGCTCTTGGGAAAGAATTATTGAAAGCTAATTTTAACTTGATGAAATATAATCTAATATAAAATTTACCTTGAGCAACAAAGTATTAAATTATTGTATTTGTAAATAGGGACTTTAAATTTGGGGTATAGTATTTGTTTATCTTAAGCTATGAGTAAATTCCCACATGATGTATCTTTAAAAAAAGAGGAATAGATGCTGTGAGCTTATTTTCAGTAAAAAGAAGAAAGAAAATCAGCAGAGGGGCTTTGATAGGAAAACCATTAGATGTGATCTCTTCACCTGTTAAACCCAGCTGTCCCTTCTGGGACTTGGCTTTTGTGTGCTGAGAACCATTTCTATGAAAATCTAATGAGGAAACTCTAAACTGCTGGTGACAAGACTAGACTATTTTACAAACCATGCAGTAACCGGTATCAAGTATCAGAGTTCAAATTCAAGCCTCTCTCTATTTTTCATATATTGAGTTTGGTGGTATTTTGTAAAACTATCTATCCTTCTTGCATTGCCAGGCTGACTAATCGACCGGTCTGTTGACACCATCTGTCTAAGGAATCCACAGCCGCCACCATGACTCTTGGTTCAGTTTTCAATAGAGACACATTCCATCAAGAAATAAATCTTTTTTTTTTTAATTTTTAATTTCCTGAGTTGTGAATCACATGGAATTTCCCTTTCTTTCAGTTTTCAGTCTTTTTTCTTTTTCTTTTTCTCTTCCTTTTCTTTCTTTCATTTTTTTCATTTTCCAAACACATTCATTTCATGTGTTTATGAGAGCTACATAATGTGGATTTTAATGATACATTAATAGAAATTGATACATTGGCCCATGATAGAACTATAGTATAGGACGCTTAAGATGTTTGAGAAGAATAATGTAGAACTCGCTTTAAAAAAAATAGTTCTCTAAGTGATTCCATGTTTCTTGTTAAACAGCAAGAGTATTTTGAAATTAAAACAGCAAGAGTATTTTAAGAAAATGCTTTTGATTTGGTGAATACTTATGGTTTCATTTAGATGGGTCATCTGTTCAGTCTTACAAGTTTCCTTTAGACCCGAGTAGTATAGGGCTGATTATATATTTTATGAGAAAAATGTAATAGGCTCTGATTGCTCTTTGAAAATGAAATTTTTAAAAAGATAAAATTTCAGTGTATTTCATGTCCCACTCAGACATTACTATTTGGAATAAACACTTCACAAGTATTCAGAGAACTCTTAAATGTTAAATACTTGGTATTTATGTAACATCTTTTATTTGAGTGGATCAAATTCTTTAACTAGTACTGCATTCTCAGTTCTCATTGTAAAATATGAAAAGTATGTCAGAACTCATTCAGTTGCCTTTGCTATATTTTATATGTGTGCTTGGAAATGTATAAAAACCTGTGATGATTACAAATAAATTTAAGACATATTTTTTACCTTAAGCTGTTAAAAATTAAGCTAAAGGAAAAGAAATATACTTGCAAAAGTTTAAATAATAATAGGCAGTTTGAATATTAGGTTATAAATGACAAAATGACAAATCACAGTCTTTAATTGAGAAATAAGAAGGCACGGATTGTACTGGTCTGGCAAGACTTCATGGAAGAAGAGGAGATAATAGAAACTTGAAGGCATTGGAGAACTGGAGAGGTGATAAGTGTAAAATTCCTTGCAGGGTCTCCATAGTGACACAGTCCGAGGGAGAAAAAGCTTCATTTAATATAGGGAAATTAGTGGATTAGGACTATTTGGTTGCAAGTAAAAGAAACCCATTCAATAACAAAAGGAAAATTCATTGATTCATATACTGGAACCATAGAAAATTCTTGGGTGGGATCAGATTGATGGGGAAAATAGAACAAATAATGAAATACCATCAGTATGTTTTGGTTTTCTCTCCTCTGTTTCCTTTTGTGTGGCTGGTTCATTTTTCTACTTTATAGACAAATCTTTTTCGTTCAAGAGCAAACATGATGCTTGGCAGCTCACAATCTGATAGATTTTCCCTGCCAACTCGAGGTAGGAAAATCCCAGGGCAGGGTTCCAGTTGTCCCAGTATTAGTCATGTGTACATTCCTGGCCCAGTAATTGGAGCACCAGCTCAGAGCCCATGCTCACTACTGTGGTTCATGAATGGAGCCTGTTGCCTGAAGAATGAGGAAAAAGTATACTGGCCAAAGACTTTCCCAGTCTCACAAAAGAAATGGGCACCGTGGACAATTAATATGTAGCTGAAGAAACTTTCTATTTGTTACTTCACAGTGAGGACGGAATGAGTGATTTTAACAATCAATGAACGATAATGAATCATGAATAAAAGTAGGAATGCCACTTGATGTCAGATTCCTTTATGTGTTAGCTTATAATTCTAGTTAGCACACCCCTGACTAGTACCATGTAAGTTTTTTTTTTAAATTATAATAGCATTACCATAATTACTGCTTTTTAAAATTTTGACAACGGAAAATTCTTAAGCTGCTTTAAGGTACACATGCTGATCCATTCTTCATGTTTCTGAAAGAGATGTTACGATTACACTATGTAGTATTGACTTGTTTTTCAAAGTACAAATGCGGACGCGGCGGTACTGTTTGTCTAGTAGACCTTTGAAGATAAGCTTCTGATACTACTTGGAAAATATTCAAATTTAAAGCTTTGTTGATGCAAGGAGGAATTCTAAAAAGGAATTCTAAAAATTATGCTGTGTACTATGTGATAACTAACTCATATGACAAAAAAGCCACATCCCCTTGTCATAAAAAAATGAGTTTGCTAACTTTTTAGATATTTTATTTTTTTAAAGATTTTATTTATTTATTTATTTGACAGAGAGAAACACAGCTAGAGAGGGAACACAAGCAGGGGGAGTAAGAGAGGGAGAAGCAGGCTTCCCCCTGAACAGAGAGCCTGATGTGGAGCTCAATCCTGGGACTCTGGGATCATGACCTGAGCCGAAGGCAGATCCTTAACGACTGAGCCACCCAGGTGCCCTGTTTTTTAGATAGTTTAAAGAAATTAAAATATCAGTACAAAGCATTAGGTTTTTACCTTTTTTTCTAATTTTATTGAATGTCCTAGGAAATTTTCTAATTGTCCATTGACTCTGTGGATTTCTGAGTTCATTTTAGGTTAGGTAGATTAGAAGGATGTTGGGATTGCTGCTGTTGACCTGATCTCTTAAACTCCCCATTTCAGGTTTTTATGGCTAAACCATTTGCCTGCATTGGGATCTCCTTCTCTGTGCGTCACTAAGTCTGTGTTCATTTTTTATGTTATGAGCTGGTGGTGGTCTCAAACTTTAGTATCTGAGCCAGATCTCAGACCAGTTCAGAAGCACTATGTCAAGTCCTGGTTATTTTTTATAGCACATTTTCCAGGTTATTCTACTCTACACCAAATCTGAGAACTGAACTTTTCTTCTTAAATTTGTTGTTCTGCTTCTGAGACATATTTACTTCTAATGTGTTGCAACCAGAAACACTCAGCAGCATCATATATAGTAGGGAGAACTTTGCAATCAAATGACCTAGTTTCAAATCCTGCCTCAATTACTAATTATTTAAAGAACCTTGAATGAGACACTTGAATCTGTTGTTCTTAGTTTCCTCTGGGTAAACTGGGAATGATAAAAGCATCCATTGACAATAGGTACAAATATCAAATTATTATGTTTTACATCTGAAACTAATATAATGTTATAGGTCAGTTATATAATGCCTAATTAAAAAAAAAGGCCATTAAAAAGAATCAGTTAAAAGGAAGTTACCCTTCACAAATACATACAGATATACCTACATGCATTGGTGGTGGGTTAAATGAGACAAATAGTAATATTTCTGGAAGCCAGTTTCCTCATTACTGATGCAAGGGTTTTTCTGTCATTGTAGTAATTATGTGATCGTTATGGTTATTTTATGTTGTAGATAATATTGATAATAATAATATAGATAATTCATTCAGAGATGAAACTCCCTGAACAAGTCATCTGGACTTCTTAATTCATTATGTTTTCAGATTTGGGGGAAGTGGTATTTAAGCAACAGGTATGCTCAGTTTAGTTCATTAAAAGTATAAAGAAATGTCACTTCAGTGTACTTTAAAATGTAAAGGGGTAGATATAGTTTAAAGCTTGAAGACTGAGCTTTAATGATAGACATCGTCCATATCATGATGTAATGTAGCATTATTATTAACCAGCAAATCCTTTGGTGTCTTTATCCAATGTCAAAGAGGGAAAGCAGGAGGGAACCAGTATTACGTGAGTACATATTATGTTTGAGGCATTGAGTTTAGTAATCTCTCCTAAATTAATCTCTCCTAAATTATATAATCTGTGAAGCTGACTTTATTACCAGTTCCTCAAAATCACTGCTACTTGAACTTTGTTCATTCAAGCACTATTTACCGTATTCTTTTTTTTTTTTTTTTT